>JANAVB010018950.1:0-72500 GCA_029216955.1 Iris pallida
TATGTCATGAGGATGAGAGTGGTGAGAATGTGGCGTGTTTGTGTGTTTATATATAGATATATATATCTAATATATATATATATATATATATATATATATATATATATATATAATATATGATAAACAACAAACACGCACACATTCTCACCACTCCTCCCATGACACTAATTTCATATCAAAATATATACACACACTCACACACACACACACACACACACCACACACACCCACCCACACATATATATATATATATATATATATATATATATATATATATATACCATTCAAAAGGGATTAAACCCTAATAAATCCTTACCACCTTTTTTAGGGAAAAACCTACAAATTGTGGGCAAATGGTAAGAATCTTCTCCTCTCTATTTATGTGTGGGACATGAATGAAAAGAGTAATAGGTTAGGAATTAATAACATACCTAAAATGGAATGGTTGGAGGAAGAAGAAGAACTTGTGAGGAAATGAATTTGAAAGAGAGAGAGAGAGAGAGTTACTTAGTGGAGAAGAAAGAGGGGGGGGGGCTAGTCATGGCCGGCCAAGGCATGGTGGGTGAGGGGCACTTGTAATTACAAGTTTGCCCCTCCCTAAGCCTAATGTTAAATAAAATCCAAATTAGGTTTAGGAAGTTGCTAAAAATAAATAAAATCATAATTAAACTAAATTACTCATAGGGGACTAGTCCAAACTCTTAAACCCTAAAGTTTAGTGTGGTGGGCCATGGTTAGCTAACATGCTAATTACAGCTCAAGTCGAAATTCACCGGGGTCCCGAATTAACTCGGAATGCGATGAAATTCGAACCCGACTCCTATAATAATTAAATAATAATATTCATGAAATAAAATTCCCAAAAATATTTTAAAATGGAAAATTATTATTTTACCCATAACTGGAAAAAGTGAGGGTGACAAGTGGGGACCACTAATTGGTTATAACAAACTTCCAAATTTGAAATTATGCTTCTAAAAGCTATTTCCCTCTAAAACTAACATCACTATACTTATTATTTTTAAAACCAAAACTTATTATTTGAAACTTCAAAAATGTAAAAATAAAATAAAATTTATTTTTCTCAAAATAGGGAGGTGGAGTTACAAATCTCCCCCCTTAAAATAATTTCGTTCTCGAAATTCAAGAGACAATCAAAACAAATCTCATAGCAAAATATCAAAGAAGGTTCAAACACAAATCATTTATTGTATTTAAAATGTCTCAATATCAAAATATAATCAGACAAACAACTGGGATAGCGCTCCCGCATCTCGTCCTCGCGCTCCTATGTGGACTCTCCCAGAGAGTGGTGTCTCCACATGACGTGGACAAGTGGAATAGTCTGGTTCCGCAAGCGCTTCTTCCTCCGATCAAGGATCTCCCCTGGCTACTCTTCGTAAGTCAATCTCGGACCCACCTCTAGCTCTGAAAAGTCCTCCACATGGCTCGGGTCTGGAATGTAGCGTTGAAGTTGGGACATGTAAAAGACGTCGTGCACTCCCTCCAAGCTAGCTGGAAGTGCCAGTCGATAGGCCACCTCGCCAATCCGTACCGTTACATCGAAGGGTCCGATGTACCTCGGACTGAGCTTCCCGCTTCTATCAAAGCGAATAACGCCTCTAGTCGGCGAGATCTTCAGGAACACTCTATCTCCAATTGCAAACTCCAGTGGCCGTCTGCTGCTGTCCGTCCAGTGCTTCTGCCTATCCGGTGCAACTCTGAGATGCTCCCTGAGCCTTGAGACCCTGTGCAGTAATTACACACAAGAAGTTGGAATAACACGATCTAACAATGATCAAGAATCAGATAGGCACAAGATGGAATGAAATTTCAGTTCAACTTAGAGGAGCAAATCATGGAGGTACAACTACCAAGTACGATCAAAATCGATAGTTTAACACAAGTGGACTAGAACAAGATAGGAAAATTATGGTCAGATAGACATAATTTAAGATCGAAGTTTAGACAAGACACAAACGAGGTACGGAACCAAAATTTGGCAATGTATAATGTTGAAGAATTCAATGATCTAACGATAAATGCTAAAGGAAAGTTAGCAAGGGTTGATTGAGGAAACATACAAAATACTCAGGAGGTACAGTATCAAATCAGGATAACGTGCAAGGATTTGCGATTCTCGAAGACCAATAATCATAGGGAAAGGAACATAGTTTCTATGGTATCCGAAAATATATAGATATTTGAAATCACTTACTCAGAATCCCTACCCCGCCAGGGTATACCTGGCTGCAGTGAACTTCGGCTCCGTGACTCAAATAACGATATATTACCGAATATTCTATGCACTATATCCATTTTCCAACAATCATCAACGAAGCAACCCAAGAGATCACGACATGAAGAATTTAGGACAAGTCTCCATAATACTCAAAACCTATGAATGTCTGAAATCACTTCAACTTAGAGTTCCTGCCCCGCCAGTGCGCTGCTGGCTGCAGTGAACTTTCGGTCTCCGCAATCCAGATAACGGCTGCAGCGCGCAACTGTCACGCCCTAGTAGGACATCGAGTAGTCTTTCAACTTTATCCATATAAAATTTCAAGGAATCAAAATGAGTTTCAATAGTCAAAGTCATGAAAATGGTGAGGTTATCTGACTATTAGAATACAAGGGTTTATAAGGTACTAAGAGACTACAAGGGATCCAATTAATGAGTACAAAAGGGCAACTAGGAAGATTTAAAATTTCAGACAGGAAGCGAAGTTCCAAATTATAACGGAATTTCAACTGATACCTGGAATGGTAACAATATTTCATATATAGGACATTATCCGAAGGGACAACAGAGTCTCGAAGGATGAACTGAAGCAAGGTATCAGATAGGAGACAAGTTTTAAAATAAGAAATAGAATCCTGTACTGGAAACAAGTTTCAATAAAATCTCGAATAACAATAAAATCTCGAGCAAAAACTTGAATTGAAAACAAATTCTCCAATAAGGTACACAGTGAGAAATATAAAATCAAGTATCAACAAAGTGGTGAATAAGGAACAAATTCTCGAATAGAAAATCTTAACGAGGAAACAAGATTTTGAATAGTAACTAAAAAACAGGTTTCAATAGGAAACAAGGCATTGGATCGTAAATATGAAACAAGCGAATCTTAACAGTAAACAGAGTCGTAAATGGAGAACAAGTCCCGTAACAAATCAAAATAGGAAGTAGAATGTCAAACAAGCGTCAATAGAAGCGAAGATTAACGCACGGTTTCAGAATGATATTTCGAGTAGGAATAAATCTTAGATAGTACAAGTTCAATTAGCGAATATAATATCAATAAGCGGATAGAAAAACAGGTATTCATGAAACGAGCGGAATCTTGGGAAGGAGACAAGGTCGAAACAAAGTAGGGACAACCAACTCTCTAATAGAAAATCAAGGTCATGAATAAAAACAAGTCTCATATAGAGAATGAGTCACAATCCTATAATAGGTAAAGAAATCTTCAACCCTTCAAAAGAATCCTGAACAATGTCCTAAATAAGACGAAGCTTACAAATTTGAATGAGGAACAAAATTTTGAAATGAAATCTCGAGTAGGAATTAAAATCTCAATTAATACGAAGTTGATAAAGGAACAAGATTTGCAAATAGGAGCCATTACTAGTAAACAAGGTCAGGAAGGATAAATATGCAAACGATATCGAATAAGGGATTTCAAACAATTATCGAATTGTGGATCTAAAACGAGTTTACCGAATAGGAAACAATATCTCAAAGTAAGTTTCAACATCACCAAAAGTTTCAAACAAGAAGTTCCAAGAATTGATCTAGGTGCTTTAAGGAATTTTAAGGAAAGGCTGGATGGATTGTGAATCAAGATACATGATTTTTCCAATCATGCAAAAGAATCTTACGTCTTTAATCTATCTTCAGTATTCCTCCGGAACCGGTATCTCTTCAATCTTCTTCGACTGTCCTGATGTAGACTGGTCCATGCGGTAGTGCTCTATGTGATTGCTGAGTCTGGAGAGGTGGGTCCCCTTGCTGTAGTCCTGGTGCTCCCCGTGTTTGTCCTTAGGCAGTGTGATCAACGGTCTCTAGGCAATCCTTGACTTATTGGGGCAAACGATCAGTAGAACAAGCATAGCCTCCGTCTTTTGCGGCACTCCTCGAAGCGATATCCTGGATGGCGGCAGAAAGTACTGTTGGTTATTGTCTGAATCTGATGATGCGGCTGAAGAAGCGATGTCTGAGTATGGCAACGTTTTGCGGGTTCAGGGTAGTTGCTGTCTTCGTCATAAGTCTTCATGTCTCTCATATGTTTTAGCTTCCCGTCTCGTTCCATTGTCTGTGTTATATTCTGGATCTTCTGGCTAGTGGCTCCAATCTTCAAAGGAGTCGGACCCTCCAAGACTTAGATGATCTTCAGTGCGGCTCCAGGGTCTTGATCTGCTCCTCGGTGCAAGATATGCGCTCGATGTCGAAAAAGTCCAAGGTCTGAGAGTCTGGAAGTCAGAAGTCCTTCTTGGCTCGGAGTGTGTATCCACGAATCTGGCTTGGAAAAAGGATGTCCTGCTCCCTCTGGGTGTCAAGGAACTCTTGAAACGTCTTCGTCAACTGCATACTACCCATGGGGATAGTAGAACGATAGAAAGTAGTGGAGGCTCGAACCCTCAAGTGTAGGTGGGTCAACCGTTCCGGTATTGCGTGCTTGAACTATCAAAAAAACAGAAAACAGTTAAATGTCCTAAACCTAAAAACAACAAGTGTTTATAAAATATCAATATACCCGATGTACCCGATTTTATATGTTGTGATCAAGTTTCCCTAGTTTAATCAAGTCCCCTAATAGTATTCTAATACCTAGATACTATTAGGTCAGACCTGCATGGGCCACCACTAAAAATATGTCACGACCCACTCTCGAATAATCGGACACGAGTCGGAGACGCCCAGCCTTCGTCGTTAGACACGACGAAGTAAGCTGTACCAAACTAGAAAAATCTAACCTGATAATCATAAATGTATATAATCACAGCATCTAAAGACGTATCCCAGAATGATCACCATAATCCACAATTCTATGTATATAAATATACGAGTCATCAAGAATGAAATATACTATGAACTCTAAAATAGTATCTAGGAGTAAGGCTAAAAAGTCTAAACCTGAAGCCTCAAGCTAAATCTCATCCTGCTCAGCTAATATCTCGGGCTCTGGCCTATAAAGTAGAATGGTATCCTGCAAGTATACCTGCAACATATCCAGTCAGGAGCAGAGCAAAGTACAGTTCTAGGTAATGAACAAGAACATCATGATATGGAAATGAGTACAGGAGAACATGAACTATAAAGTACAGAAAAAGAACATGAAAGTACAAGAATGAAAGTACAGGAAATAAAGTACAGGAAATATAATGTACATGAATGAAACTATAATCCTGAAGTACCAGACATGACAAGTGCACAATGTTTAAAATACAACTAGTCCATGTGACCGGCTGGGGTGAGTACAAGAGCATGCACAGGAGTACATGAATATGGTACGACTTAGGGCCCGTGTGCACGATGCGAGGCCTAAGCTAGTCACATGAGTATAGTAACCGGGATTGGTCACATGGCTAGTGTATTTTCCTACCCGACACTAATAAGTACAAGAACAAGAATATAAGAGTACATGGGTACAAGATATCGTGTCATGACGTGTCACAAGAAAGAGTACAAGAATGTAAATGCACAAAATCATAGAAAAGTACTTGCCTGGCTCCGGGAAGGTACTGGTAATCAAGGAAACTGGATATCTTCCTGGTTTATTGAGTACAAGTTGATTAATAACTAAACAAGCTCTAATTTGGTATTTTGAAGTTCTAACATGTCTAACTACAAGATATTTATAAGATATGTTATTAATCAACATTTAACTTCCTACAACTATTCTCTATAAACCATTTGTTAAACTAATAACTAGGATGTAGATCTGTGAATCCACTTAATTAGGTACAATTTGGGTAAGCTCTAATAAATGGAAATTACTTAATTACTTGCTAAAATAGTTATCATAACACGTATCTATATTAATTATGAAACTAATAGGGTAGTAACTAATATGTAATCATTTACAATAATGGCTAATTAGAGGACTATTAACATATATACGTTTTGAGAAGTTATTAGTAATTTATTAGGAAGAAAAACATTTAATGGTCTGGAGTAGCCTAAAGACAATTCCATCCTTACTAAACATTTAGTAACTAAATCAATCTCTCTTGACTGCCAACCAGGAATGGTGGTCTAGACCAACTATATGGTTACAGGTTCCTGATTGGTCCAGCTACTCAGAATGACTCAAAGCCTCTATATAAATAGGCTTCAATTCTCCTTATCATTCGTCAAACTAATTATAAGGACCAGTCATCTTGGACAACAATAACCCAATCAAAATCTAAAACCAGATACTCTCTTGCCATAACATGGCACAGCTCAACTACCATATAATTGCATCACCCAAAGGATTGAATATTGGCTAATCAACCCCTCTATTCCTACCAGCAACATGATAATCGAAATATAAGTGATCAATATCTATGCCAACACAACACACATGAAAAGGAGAATAACCCATCATAACTTATTAAATGGCCATAGGCTAACAGAACCTTAAAAAATAAAGGTTCATGATACTTCTGACCAAGGCAAAATCAGAGGTTTAAATTGAATCAATACCATATTTAATTGTTGTCACCCTCACTTTTTTCAGTTAGGGATAAAATAGTAATTTTCCATTCTATATTATTTTTGGAAATTTTATTTCATGAATATTATTATTTAATTATTATAGGAGTCGGGTTCGAATTTTATCGCATTTCGAGTTAATTCGGGACCCCGGTAAATTTCGACTTGAGCTGTAATTAACCTATTAGCTAACCATGGCCCACCACACTAAATTTTAGGGTTTAAGAGTTTGGACTAGTTCTCCATGAGTAATTTAGTTTAATTATGATTTTTATTTATTTTTAGCAACTTCCTAAACCTAATTTGGAAATTGTTTAATATTAGGCTTAGGGAGGGGCAAACTTGTAATTTACAAGTGCCCCTCACACCCCCACCATGCTTGGCCGGCCATGACAGCCCCCCCCGCCCCCCCCCCCTCTCTTCCTTCTTCACTAAGTAACACTCCAACTCTCTCTTCCAAATTAATTTCTTTTCAAAAGCTTTCTTCTTTCTCTCCAACCTACCAATATAGGTATGCTTTAATCTCTCAATTTAATTCTCTTTTGCATATAGTTCATTCACATTAATTGGAGATATGACCATTCTCTTCCATTTGTCCACAAATTTGTAGGTTTTTTCCTAGAAAAATAGGTTAAGGATTTATTAGGATTTAATCATTTTGTGAATGATATATATATATATATATATATATATATATATATATATATATATATATATATATATATATATATATATATATACATATATATATACATGTGTATTTATGTGTGTGTATTTATTTATGTATTGTGTGTGTGTGTAGAGGAGGGTGATATTGTGTCATGGGGATGTTGGTGTTGTGAGAGTGGTGTGTGTGTGGTTGTGTTGTGTGAGGATGTGTGTGTGTTTGTGTGTGTGTTTATATATATATATATATATATATATATATATATATATATATATATATATATATATATATATATATATGAGTGTATTTATATATATACATGGATGTGTGTATATGGATGTGTGTGTGTTATATATATATTTAGAGGGATGGATAGATATCTAGATAGATTATATATAGATATCTAGTTATATATATATATATATATATATATATATATATATATATATATATATATATATATATAGAGAGAGAGAGAGAGAGAGAGAGATATATATATATATATATAGATATATATATATATATGAAGTGTATTATATAGGGAGTAGAAGAGGAGATGAAGAAGAAGATGAAACGCAGCAGCAGCAGCTTGCTGCACTTCATCTTCTTCTTCATCTCCTCTTCTACTCCCTATATAATACAGCAGCAAGCTGCTGCTGCTGCTGCGTTTCATCTTCTTCTTCATCTCCTCTTCTACTCCCTATATAATACACTTCATATATATATATATATATATCTATATATATATATCTATCTCTCTCTCTCTCTCTCTATATATATATATATATATATATATATATATATATATATATATATATATATATATATGAAGTGTATTATATAGGGAGTAGAAGAGGAGATGTGAAACCCGTATTTTTTAGGAATTAAATTTTTATGTGTGTAGTTAAATGGATTTTTTTTTTTTTTTGTATTTAAATTCGAATTTCAATAATAATTGTGAAATGTTAGTTTAATATTAATATTATTTTAAAAGTGTAAAATTATTTTCCCAAAATATTAAAAATGGATTTTTAGTTGTCTAGACCCAGACCCGAACCTATCTCCAGATTAAAAATATTTTAAATAGGAGTCCTAAGAATATTTTTCTAAATAATATTGTTATTTCCTCCTTAAAACAAAAATATTTTTGTTGCCCCAAATTATTTTATTAGATTTAGCCCAAGTCCAAATTATTAGTCCTTAAAAACCATTTTTTAGAAAGCCTTTGTATTAAGCCTAAGCCTCTAGCCCAAAACATTGGCCCAACTCATCTATTATAGTGGGTTATAAAACCCATTAACCCATTTGCCAACCCATTATTTGTTCTGTGGAGTTCCTTTGTTTCTAAAACCATTCATTCATTAAGAATGAATGTTGTTCCTTAAAGGAATTAATGAGTTGCAAGCTATTAGCCTTGTTGTTTCATTATGTAGGAAAGTTATTCAATTCTTTTGTGTTGGAACTCTTCCTTTCCCAAAACCGAAAGTCTTCTCGGTTTCTTTCCGATCAAAACCGCTGACCTTTCCCCTCCCTACCGCCGGTCGGAGTTATGGCAAGGAGCCCCTTCACCTTTTTCCATGGGTAACCCCCTTCTTCCCCTTCCTATATATAGACTCTACTTCCAAATCCTTCACCACCATCCCATTCTCCATCTTCCCCAAACTCCTACTCCAAATCCCTAGCCATCCCGAGCTCCCCTCGGCAGATCCCGACCGCCGGCCTCCGCCCAAGCCACCGGGGAACCCGCGCCCCTCCCGAGGCCGACCCCGGGCCGCACCCGACCGACGCCCGACCCCGGATCCCGAGGCCGACGACCCCGGCGCCGTTCCCCGTCGCCGCCAGCTGACCGCGCGGTCACTCCGGCCGTCCGATCGCCGGCGTTCGCCCCCGTTCGCCCCTGTTTGTTTCTCGGTACTGACCCGCGTGCGCTGTTGGTGGTTTTGTTTCCGTTCCTGAGCAGTTCGGTTCCGAGATTCACTGCGGGATTTCCGTTGCACTTTCGGTTTGGGTAAACTCTAACCCCAAATTTAATTTCTCTGTCAATGATGAAATCTGGTCCCCGATTCCTCCGGGAATTTGGTTATCGATAACGTAGCAACTACGTTACTATCTCGGCTTTTCCGAGTTCTTTGGGAAAATTATTTTGGTTGCTGGTTTGTTTCTGAGAAATATTTTGGGAACAGAACAATAATCTGTGAAATCTTCGGGTTTCCAATAAATTTTCGGAAACATTTTTGGAGATTAAATTTAAATCATGAGTTGGTTTTGTTGAGTTTCTTGAGTTCTGTTTTGGAGATGTCTCTTAGGGAATTTGGATTTGGAATGGTTTCGAGTTTTCGGAAATTCTGTTATTATGTCAGAAATGTTGTGTTTGGCTTTGGAAAAAAATATATATATATGAATACCGGGTTTCGGGAGTTATTCTGCAGGTTACGGAGCATTTCCCAGTTTTGGGTTATCCCGAAAACAGAGGGAATGCTGCCGAAATTTTCGGGAATTTTATTAAATGATTTTCGAAATGATTTTTCGAGTTAAATATTATTTTTATAATATTTTGGGCGACGACCTTAACGGTCACTGGGCCCCAGTGAAATGCAAACGCACCGGTTCGACCGGACGTTGAGGCAGAGTAGCTAAATGTGAAGAATGGACTAGAGTCTGAGACTCACAGTTTTTTTCTATAATTTAAAATTAGGAATTTTGAAGAATTATTAATATTTAATTTTTAGACTAACCATTTTGTCTTATTTAAATTCGTGTAAATTGGTTTGTAAGGGCATAAGCCCAAATTACTATGCGTACTGTGAAAATGTAATAATTTTAGGACTTATTTCTATTTTCTTTTCTGGGTATTGTAGTGTAACGTAAATAGTAGATTATTAGTAATTAATTGATGAATTATGATTTCTTCTCATTTTTTTTAAATAAATAATAATTTATGTACAAAATACAAAGTTTTAATAAATTAGAAGATAATTACAAGTTTTCCTGAAAAAGCAAAATAAAATGGAATTTCCAAAAGTACAACTCACTAGTAAACGTTGTGATGTTGTTGACTAAAATTGACTAGGAAAGACAAATAGAGATTGTAACTAGATAACTCTAAGTTTGGCTCTGAGACAAAGTTTTCCCGGAATGTAGGAATTCAAGGAAGAGCGTGACCTTTCGAATACCGAAGTACCAACCTTGTTCAATCGAAAGTTTAAGGCAAGTACATTTTATGTAGATTTTACAATTATTTTCACAATTGTTTCATTGCAAGTTTAAACCACAATTATACACGAACTCCTTCGGGAGCATTGATCGTATTGTTGGGGACTGGGGGAATAGTGTACTGGATATGACCAAATCCAAACTTAGGATAATGAATGTGTTAGCTTACCCCTCTCTCACACGGGGATAAGCTATACCGTATCGCTAGGATACAAATGTACCCAAACCGGTCATATTCTTTACCTATTCATATCACTGTACTGTACTATTTCAAAATTGTTCATTTTCAAACTGTTTAAAAATGCATGTTATAAATTGTCATTTTAATTGTTAAAATTTGCATGAATTGTACTTTGCTCCCTCCTGACTGGAGACAACATTTTAGGTATTACTGAGGATCTGGAGATGATGATCAATAGCTATTTTGATCCTGACTTGTACCCGGCGGGTACTTCCAGCTGATGATGATGTTGTGGCGTCTCCATAGATGCTACATTAGTTGAGAGTTTAGTTGTTTCTTTATTTTCAGTTTATGAACTTTGTATTGAAAGACAAGTTTTTATTATCGTAAATTAAATGTTGTGGCAATTTTTAAATTCAAGCTTGTTGTTGAAATGACCTGCAATATGGATTACAGCTTACTGCCGCCGTCTCATCAACGGCGCAGGCTGGGCATGATCCGATTCGACCCAAGTATTTGGGGACCGGGTCGTGACATGTTTTTAGTGGTGGCCCATGCAGGTCAACTAAATCAACAATTTAGGAAAACTAGAAACAATTAGGAACACTAGAACATCAAAATTGCCACAACATAGGACCGATTTATATATGATAAATATTTTTATTATAGACTGGTAGGTTACCTTGCTTATGCTTGCATCCTAAACCTTTCAGAGAATGACCACTGACAAAACCAACTCTGCTGGCGATGTGGTATCATCTCCGGATCGAACCCCGCCTCTTCAGTCAAGTCAGAGCTTTTCACCCAACCAGCTGATTGATCATCCTCACCAATCATCCAGTGAAGTTTTCCCCACACTGGCAAATCCTACCTCTCCTCTAACTGGGTTACTTTTCTTTGAGGAAGTACCCACTCATGTTGCTTCACCAGTACCAGAGAACACCTCTCAGATGGTTGCTCTATTTCAAGAAATCCTAGAGTATCAGAAGATTCAAGCTGAACAGATGGATATCTCGAGAGAAGTCATGAAGAATATCAACGACGCAACCTTAGCCATTTTAAACCAAGGTGGAGCGGAACCTCGTCCTAGGAGGGATACCCATGAGAATAGAAGATATTTGGGCCCTGTCCGACAACCATATTGCAAGAAGCTTTTGGCTTGTGCCTACTGTAAGAGACCTGGTCACCAAGCCAACATTTGTCGCAAGAGATTAAGGCAATGTTTGGTGTGTGGATCTGCTGAACATCAAGTTAAGGACTGCCTCTTATCTTATCATCGTATCGGAGCGTCTATTATGCCACAACCTCAGGACTCTATCCAACAGACCGTAGGAAGGGATGAAACAGAATCAAGGATCATAGAAGAGGAAGAAAATGGAGATGCCCAAGCAAGAACCAGAACCATGAAGAATAGTACTTAGGACTGCTGAGTAATATTATCTATTAAGAAGCTGTAACAAGATGTCCCTAGATCAATTATGAGAGTTTTGTTGTAATTCTCTTATATGAATAAAAATCTTAGTTACATCTTCATGATAGAAGTTTTCCCTAATAGTTTCTGGATTACCCTATGCATAGAAATATTCCATTAACCTAGTACCTAGCTCTTTCCCTATGATTAAGTGATACTATAGAATCGACCTGAAGGAAGCCAAGGAAATGAAGGATTAGATCAATGGACTAAAGGTGTTGGGTTTCATATAAGACGGAGCTTCACTCCAAGAAGCATCAGTCTTGTTTGTATCCAAGAAGGATAAAACAATATGGATGAGAGTAGACTATCAGGGCACTGAAGAAATTACTTTTTCTCGACTGATGATCTATCCAAGTTGAGTGAACTTAAGGGTTTTCGGAGATTAACTTAAGAACTGACTACCATCAGATTAAGATCATGAAGGAGTACATTCTCAAGACGACATTCAACACCAAATACTGGTAGTTGAATTTTTGGATCATGTCTCTTGGAATGATGAATACTCATGTTGTGTTCATGAATCTCATGAACAGAGTCTTTTTATGAGTAATTGAATCAGTTTGTTGTCTTTTCTTTAGATAACAAAAATCTGATATACTCAAGGACTGAAGAAGAACATGAAGAGCATCTGAGAAATTTCTAGGAACTTTGAAGAAGTTTTTGGTAAGCTATCAAGACATGAATTTTCTTAGACAATGTGGTTTTTGCCATAATGTCACAAGAGAAGAAAATTTGATAGACTCTAGATAGATAGTCGCTGTGGAGAAGTCGTATATCTAAGTTCAATGGTTTCTTGGACTTGATGGGATACTACTGGAATCTGTGTAGGAATTCGCCAAGATTGCTGAGTCGATGATGAAGCTGACTCGAAAGAATGAAGAGTTTGTCTGGACGCATTTAAGAAGCTGTAGAAGAAGCTTACCAATCCTTGCACTACCCGCAGGATCCGGTGGTTTCACCATCTACAGAGATGTCTCAGGAAAAAGACTGGGTTGTATTCTTCAACAACATGGGAAAATAATTGTCTACATATCTAGGCAATTACGGACTCATGAGAAGAACTATCCCACACATAATTCAGAACTTGTTGTAAGTATCCTTGCTTTAAGGCTATGGAATTATTATGGAAAGGGAGTAAAATTATATACGGACTATAAAAGTCTGAAATATATTTCTACTCAGAAAGAGCGGAATATTGGGTAAACGAAGACGATTGAAGCTGATATCGATGGTTTGACCAAGAAGCGGCACCTAGACATCAGGAAGTTGGGCTGGAGAGCATACTGTCTGAAGATAGAAGGATGGAACTAGATGCTGATTCAGTGTCAATAAAGCTGCAAGTGAGCTCGAGTCTGAAGAACAAAGTCAAGAAGACGCAGTTTCAAGACAAGGCACTTGTAAACTTAGAGATCAAGTGTTGGCAGGAACATTTGGGAGTTTCTTTATTGCCAACGATGGAGCTTTTGAAGAATGGTACGAGGTTGTATACCTTCTGGTGAACTAAGAAGCGCAGTATCCCACACACTCTAACCAGATGTATCGAGATGTGTGTACCATTAAATGGTGTTATGTAATGAAGAAGGACAAATTCCAAGAATGAGGTTAGGTATTCTGTCAACATGTGGAAATTAGCAAGATTCCTGCAGACGCTGGATATTTCGAAGTAGAAGTAGGAACACATAAATGGACCTTGTGTTAGGATTACTTTGTTCCTAAGGAGGGAAGATCATCAATTGGATTTTGTGGACTGACTGACCAAGTCAGTTCATTATGAAGTTGCTTTATTCACGAAAGAGTTGGCGGCAATGTGCAAGAGACACATCTACCGGATTCATGAAGTTCCAACTGACAGACAATCAAAGAAGTCAATCTAGACGTTTGAAGACATGCTGAAGAATCTTGCCTCCTGGAATCTGGAGGATCTTGGAAAGATCAATTATCTTTGGTAGAGTTTTCTTACAATAAATACCCAGTTAGCATCAGTACAACATCATTGAAGTTTTGGATGTAGTTTTCGTACATAACTTGCATAGGACGATGTAGAAGAAAGAATACTGTTAGATCCAGAGAGAGTAACTGGCGCAGCAGAGGAAGTGAAGATGATCAGAGACAAGCTATGATAGACAGAAGCACTGGGCAGACAACAGTTGTCAACCACTGGAATTTGTAGAAGAAGGCAGTGTCAGAGAAACCAGTAACAAGCATAGTCAGAGGTGAGATGAAGATCAGGCAAAGTTGAATCATTATTCCTATTTCTTTCCATACTCATCTGTTTCATTTTCAAATTTGACATTATGCTTGTTAGCCTAGTTTTGCGAGCTATTCCTTTTTCAAGCTTGATCATGACATTATCTTATTGGAGGCCTCCATTAATATATTGTCTAATCAGAACCGGTGCAATGATGGTCTGATCAACCTCATACACTTTGGTTCGCTTTATATTTTATTTTGTCCCTAAATTGTCTCATCCATGATTACCTTTAAAAATTCTTATTGTTTGAACCTGAATTGAACACCATACTCGTGTCTAATTGAATTGTGGGAATCCTGTCCTACCTGTCCTTAAATTTCGAGGACGAAATTTTCTGAGGAGGGAAGGTTGTGAAACCCGTATTTTTTAGGAATTAAATTTTTATGTGTGTAGTTAAATGGATTTTTTTTTTTGTATTTAAATTCGAATTTCAATAATAATTGTGAAATGTTAGTTTAATATTAATATTATTTTAAAAGTGTAAAATTATTTTCCCAAAATATTAAAAATGGATTTTTAGTTGTCTAGACCCAGACCCGAACCTATCTCCAGATTAAAAATATTTTAAATAGGAGTCCTAAGAATATTTTTCTAAATAATATTGTTATTTCCTCCTTAAAACAAAAATATTTTTGTTGCCCCAAATTATTTTATTAGATTTAGCCCAAGTCCAAATTATTAGTCCTTAAAAACCATTTTTTAGAAAGCCTTTGTATTAAGCCTAAGCCTCTAGCCCAAAACATTGGCCCAACTCATCTATTATAGTGGGTTATAAAACCCATTAACCCATTTGCCAACCCATTATTTGTTCTGTGGAGTTCCTTTGTTTCTAAAACCATTCATTCATTAAGAATGAATGTTGTTCCTTAAAGGAATTAATGAGTTGCAAGCTATTAGCCTTGTTGTTTCATTATGTAGGAAAGTTATTCAATTCTTTTGTGTTGGAACTCTTCCTTTCCCAAAACCGAAAGTCTTCTCGGTTTCTTTCCGATCAAAACCGCTGACCTTTCCCCTCCCTACCGCCGGTCGGAGTTATGGCAAGGAGCCCCTTCACCTTTTTCCATGGGTAACCCCCTTCTTCCCCTTCCTATATATAGACTCTACTTCCAAATCCTTCACCACCATCCCATTCTCCATCTTCCCCAAACTCCTACTCCAAATCCCTAGCCATCCCGAGCTCCCCTCGGCAGATCCCGACCGCCGGCCTCCGCCCAAGCCACCGGGGAACCCGCGCCCCTCCCGAGGCCGACCCCGGGCCGCACCCGACCGACGCCCGACCCCGGATCCCGAGGCCGACGACCCCGGCGCCGTTCCCCGTCGCCGCCAGCTGACCGCGCGGTCACTCCGGCCGTCCGATCGCCGGCGTTCGCCCCCGTTCGCCCCTGTTTGTTTCTCGGTACTGACCCGCGTGCGCTGTTGGTGGTTTTGTTTCCGTTCCTGAGCAGTTCGGTTCCGAGATTCACTGCGGGATTTCCGTTGCACTTTCGGTTTGGGTAAACTCTAACCCCAAATTTAATTTCTCTGTCAATGATGAAATCTGGTCCCCGATTCCTCCGGGAATTTGGTTATCGATAACGTAGCAACTACGTTACTATCTCGGCTTTTCCGAGTTCTTTGGGAAAATTATTTTGGTTGCTGGTTTGTTTCTGAGAAATATTTTGGGAACAGAACAATAATCTGTGAAATCTTCGGGTTTCCAATAAATTTTCGGAAACATTTTTGGAGATTAAATTTAAATCATGAGTTGGTTTTGTTGAGTTTCTTGAGTTCTGTTTTGGAGATGTCTCTTAGGGAATTTGGATTTGGAATGGTTTCGAGTTTTCGGAAATTCTGTTATTATGTCAGAAATGTTGTGTTTGGCTTTGGAAAAAAATATATATATATGAATACCGGGTTTCGGGAGTTATTCTGCAGGTTACGGAGCATTTCCCAGTTTTGGGTTATCCCGAAAACAGAGGGAATGCTGCCGAAATTTTCGGGAATTTTATTAAATGATTTTCGAAATGATTTTTCGAGTTAAATATTATTTTTATAATATTTTGGGCGACGACCTTAACGGTCACTGGGCCCCAGTGAAATGCAAACGCACCGGTTCGACCGGACGTTGAGGCAGAGTAGCTAAATGTGAAGAATGGACTAGAGTCTGAGACTCACAGTTTTTTTCTATAATTTAAAATTAGGAATTTTGAAGAATTATTAATATTTAATTTTTAGACTAACCATTTTGTCTTATTTAAATTCGTGTAAATTGGTTTGTAAGGGCATAAGCCCAAATTACTATGCGTACTGTGAAAATGTAATAATTTTAGGACTTATTTCTATTTTCTTTTCTGGGTATTGTAGTGTAACGTAAATAGTAGATTATTAGTAATTAATTGATGAATTATGATTTCTTCTCATTTTTTTTAAATAAATAATAATTTATGTACAAAATACAAAGTTTTAATAAATTAGAAGATAATTACAAGTTTTCCTGAAAAAGCAAAATAAAATGGAATTTCCAAAAGTACAACTCACTAGTAAACGTTGTGATGTTGTTGACTAAAATTGACTAGGAAAGACAAATAGAGATTGTAACTAGATAACTCTAAGTTTGGCTCTGAGACAAAGTTTTCCCGGAATGTAGGAATTCAAGGAAGAGCGTGACCTTTCGAATACCGAAGTACCAACCTTGTTCAATCGGAAGTTTAAGGCAAGTACATTTTATGTAGATTTTACAATTATTTTCACAATTGTTTCATTGCAAGTTTAAACCACAATTATACACGAACTCCTTCGGGAGCATTGATCGTATTGTTGGGGACTGGGGGAATAGTGTACTGGATATGACCAAATCCAAACTTAGGATAATGAATGTGTTAGCTTACCCCTCTCTCACACGGGGATAAGCCATACCGTATCGCTAGGATACAAATGTACCCAAACCGGTCATATTCTTTACCTATTCATATCACTGTACTGTACTATTTCAAAATTGTTCATTTTCAAACTGTTTAAAAATGCATGTTATAAATTGTCATTTTAATTGTTAAAATTTGCA
Source organism: Iris pallida (assembly GCA_029216955.1). Lineage (NCBI taxonomy): Eukaryota > Viridiplantae > Streptophyta > Magnoliopsida > Asparagales > Iridaceae > Iris > Iris pallida. Next base: position 17,527 of record JANAVB010018950.1, read on the forward strand.
TGAATTGTACTTTGCTCCCTCCTGACTGGAGACAACATTTTAGGTATTACTGAGGATCTGGAGATGATGATCAATAGCTATTTTGATCCTGACTTGTACCCGGCGGTACTTCCAGCTGATGATGATGTTGTGGCGTCTCCATAGATGCTACATTAGTTGAGAGTTTAGTTGTTTCTTTATTTCCAGTTTATGAACTTTGTATTGAAAGACAAGTTTTTATTATCGTAAATTAAATGTTGTGGCAATTTTTAAATTCAAGCTTGTTGTTGAAATGACCTGCAATATGGATTACAGCTTACTGCCGCCGTCTCATCAACGGCGCAGGCTGGGCATGATCCGATTCGACCCAAGTATTTGGGGACCGGGTCGTGACAGGAGATGAAGAAGAAGATGAAACGCAGCAGCAGCAGCTTGCTGCAGCAGTAGCAGCAGCTACCTGCTGCAGGAAACCGCCCCCCCCCCCACCTTGGCTTTTAGGCCTATTTACACCCCCCCTTTTTCACCTATACATATAGGTATATATATAGATATATATATATATAAGTATTATATATGGTTGGAATCGTAGAGAAGAGTAGAAAAAGATTATGGAATGAGAAATTAGAAAAGGATTTGAGGTTGGGAGGAAAGATTGAAAGAAGTTGGAAGAATAGGAAAAAGGCTAGAATAGAAAAAGGGAAAAACCGAGTTAGAGGGCGAAACAGAGTTCGGAGTATCCGATTGAGTTAAAACTTGGCGTGGGGCATGAATACGTGATTTAGATTTTGCGAGTAGGCTTCCGGGTGGAATTCGGGGTCGTAGGGCGCCCGTATCGCGCCGTATCGGTGCATATCTTGAAATATTCAAGATTTTGACAACGGGCCGTATCGTGGACCGAATGTCCACGTTACCTAGGTTTTTTGGTAGATATTATATGTATAGGCTAGTATCATACTACCCTAGGGAGATCGGGTCAAAATATCAAGCGTAGGTAGGCTAACTGGATAGTTGCCGAAGCTAGAATTTTACCCTTTTTAAGGGTAAAATAGGATATTGGCCTACGGCCAAGATATGAGTTTCGAAGTCCAAGATGGACTTGGATATGGGTTGTAGAGGTTGGTAATAGTTAGAAATAGTCGCCTAGACCTAGTCTTGGCCCCGGTTGACCACGATTGACTTTTTGGACCAAAAGTCAACTATGGGTCAACGCTTTACCCAAATTAGTCCCGATTTCCATTAGACTTGTGTAGTTGACCAAAAGTCAACTATTAGTCACCATTGACCTAGGGTTGACCATGGTTGACCTAGAGTTGACCAGAGTTGACCAGAGTTGACCAGTTGACCAAAAGTCAACTGTAGGCCAACTCTTGATCCCGTTTGACTTTCTTCGACTTGTTTTGACCCGTGATGCCTGGTATGACCTAGGATTGACTTGGTTAGGCTTAGATTGACTTGATATAATTTGATTTGACCTAGATTGACTTGACATGACTTAGTGTGACTCAGTGAGACCTAGTTTGACCTAGATTGCATATCATTCATTGTAAATCATTCCTAAACTTGTTTAAACCTAAATTAACTTACAGTATCTCATATTTAGGTCTTCTGATACCGCTCTGAGCATTGATATACCATACAGCTCAGGACAGCAGGCGAGTACATTCACTGATAGTTTTTATTGTCTTGATATCTGCTATATCCGATTCAGTCGTAGTGTCTTACTTGACTCTTAGTCACGATAGCTCACGGACTAGTACACATTGGATCATGACATGAGATGTTGTTCCTGGATTTCTGGGTATATGGGTACACTCCCTGTCTTGTTTCCTGTACTTGTATAGACACCGATTTCTAAGAGGATTTGCTACCCTCTTACGAAATCACGTGCCATGACGTGTCATGTCCAGATCCATTGTACTATTCGGGGATGGAGAATTATTAGGGGCTATGTGATCCAAGCCACCCTGTCACTATTCATGTGCTCGTGCCACTCTTCCCTCACGAAGAGTGTAGCGAGATCCCTTGCCTTGTGCTCGTTATCCAGGTTGGCCGACATGTCTCTCCGTTGAGGTCACCGCGGATTGTCGGGCCAAGTGGATAGCCTGTTCTGTCACTTATCCCAAGCCGATCACATATCGCTCTAATAATTCAAATCACATTTTATATTTATTTTGTCTTATCGTATATCCTGTTCTGTTCTACATTCAGTATTTTCTCACCATGCCATGATATACAGTTACTCACATGCTCTACTTTCCTTCACATTGTACCTTGATTGGAGACTAAGTTCTGCTCGGGAGAAGAGTTACAACCCTGGTCCTTGTTTGGTTTAAGGGTTGTAACTTGACTTCTGAACGGTTCCCAAGTCTTCATATATCTTTGTCTTGTAGTTCATTATGCTGTCTCTTATAGAATTTGTCAATTCATATGAAACTGCTGTTAGTGTTTGTACTTGCTCATTTTCCTGACAGAATACTGTTATGATATATTACAGATGATTCTGATACGGACTGCTCGACCTATTATGGGATCGAGTCAGATGGAGTAGCATTAGATCGTGGCCTTATAGTAGAGCTACTAGATTTTGTACTTCCAGAGTAGTGTAGGTTAGCTTGGTTTGACTGGACTACGATCCAGCTAGCTTATCAGACTGTAGTTTCTATATTCTATTTTGTTACTCTGGGATGTTGTATATATCTGGACTTGTATTGGACTGTGGACTTATTTTACTCTTCATCTATCATATGTCTTTCCTCTGAGCTATCTACCTTAGTTTTATTCTGTGATTGAGACTGTATTGATATGTCACCTCCATTTGGAGAGTATATACTGTACAGGTACATTTTAACTGTTAGTCGTAGGTATTTACAGACGTTATATACAGCGTTCTACCGCCGATTCTGTGGCGTAGGCTGGACGTACCCACTTCTCGTACCCCTCATAAGGGTGCGGGTCATGACACGTTTTTGTGGTGGCCCACGCAGGTCCAGTGTCGCAATTAGTACGATCTCGTAATGGTGCTCGACTTAGAGTACTAATTACGAGCCTGCGATTAGGACGTAGGACCTAGGACATGATAGGAGTTTCTCAATCACACCTAGGAAATTTCTGATCTTTTGATTATTATGATTATTCACCTTGTATTAAATTAACTGTCCTTCTTTGATAATCTACTCATGTGCCATATTGATCTCTTGTTTTAATTCGTCTCCAGGATGACGAAGACACATCCGTAGGCCTCTGGATCGAGTAGCTTGCCTGAGAGATCTGATCAGGCCGAGGAGGAGGTTCATGAGACTGCCCCCAGTGATTCTACTATTCCAGAGACCCAGGCAGTTGCGCAGGGAGGTCTACCACCTCCACCCCAGAGGGTTACGGCCGTTCTTCCAGAGATACTGCCGCCACTACCACCGATACCGACGGATACACATCACATGTTCCTTCTCCTTCAGCAGATGATGGAGACACAGCAGGCCCAGGCAGAGGCATCACAGCGCCAGTCGGAGGCGTCACACCGACAGATGGAGATGCTGAGGCAGAGTATGGAGAACTCGCATCAGCTTGCCTTGGCAGCAGTAGAGAGAGTGGCACCGGTACGGTGCAGGGCCCTACTGGCCAGCAGCCGAGCCAACAGCAGTCCAGGCCGGGGACAGTATTAGACTTTAGGAAGATGAGCTCCAGGGACTTCTCAGGCACGGAGGGCATCCTTTACGCAGACGACTGGCTAGAGGATGTAGAGCGGAGCATGGAGCTGCCAGAGCTTCCTAGAGCGCTTTGGGTTTCAGCCGCAGCCAGCCGATTCTTCGACATTGCGCTGACATGGTACCGCACGGATCCTCGTGCGTCGGTGAGAGGGCTGACTTGGGAGAACTTCCGGAGGCTCTTCAAGGAGAAGTTCTTCCCGGACGTGGCTCTTACAGCATTGGAGGGCCAGTTCGTGGGTCTAGTTCAGGGGAACTCGTCGGTGGACGAGTATGCAGCTGAGTTCTTCCGCCTTAGCAGGTTTGCTCCCGGTATGATCCAGGATGAGGGACAGAAGGCTCGTAAGTTCTGCAGGGGACTTATTCATGCAGTGCGCACCCGTACCTCGGGTCGCCGTGATGCGACGTTCGATCAGATACTGATGGACGCACAGATCGCAGAGGAGGACTTCGGCCTCAAGCCGAAGAGGAGCGGAGATACTATGGGGGCGAGTTCCAGTGCGGGACCGGCCAAGTGCCTCCACTTTCAGCAGCAGCAGCAGCAGAGGCCGTTTCAGCAGCAGCCTCTGTTGCAGATCCAGCAGGCACCGGCGCGTGCCCAGCAGCACCAGGGTCAGGGCCAGAGACCGACTACACCGTGCGGCTTTTGCGGGAAGCCGGGGCACACCAGGGAGGCTTACAGGAAGAGGTTGGGCATCTGTCTCTACTGTGGGGCGTCCGATCACCAGCTGAAGGATTGCCGCCTTCGCGGAGTCAGAGGGGGCCAGGACAGAGCACAGCCGGCTAGAGGACCAGCGGTTCAGCAGAGGGGTCCTCCACTCCAGACCCAGCAGCAGCGTTTTGTCTAACACCAGAGGGGAGCATCCGCGGGCAGGGTGTTCGCTTTGGCAGCAGAGGAGGAGACAGAGCCCGTGGGAGATGTTGTTGCAGGTCATGTTCTCCTAGATTCTTTCCCTACTTTCGCCTTATTTGATTCTGGGGTGACCCATAGTTTTGTGTCTGTTTCTTTTGCTCTGAGACACAATATCATTGCTGAATATATGTGTAGGACTTGCAAGATTATGACCGGGGGAGGTATTATCCTGGTTAATAATATTTGCAAGGGGCGGAGAGTCACTCTGAGAGGCCGGGACTTGAGTGTGTGTCTGCTCGTAACGCCCCTACCGAGGTACAATATGGTACTCGGTATGGATTGGTTGAGCATGCACCATGCTAGCATTGATTGTAGAGGAGGCAGAGTTCTTTTTAGGACGCCGGGTGAGCCAGAGATCGAGTTTGCTCGAGGAGCAGCGGAGCCGGAGGCTGGATTCTGTGGAGCTTTGTTGGCGGGGCAGGATTTGCCACATCCGTTGATTGCTGAGTTCTTGGATGTCTTTTCCGAGGAGTTGTCGGGGATGCCGCCAGACAGGGACATTGAGTTCTCCATAGACTTGGTGCCGGGCGCCGAGCCCATCTCGCAGCATGTCTATAGGGTGAACAACAGCGAGTTGATAGAGCTGAAGAAGCAAGTCAACGAGCTGCAGGACAAGGGGTTCATCAGATCCAGTTCTTCGTCCTGGGGAGCGCCAGTCCTGTTCGTGCCGAAGAAGGACGGTACGTCCCGCATGTGCATTGATTACCAGGCACTCAACAACCTCACTATTAAGAATAGGTACCCTTTGTCGATGATCGACGACTTGTTCGATCAGCTGAGTGGGGCAAAGGTCTTTTCGAAGATAGATTTGAGGTCCGGGTATCACCAGCTGAAGGTGAGGCGGGATAACATTTCCAAGACGGCATTTCGGACTCGGTACGGCCAGTACGAGTTTACAGTGATGCCATTTGGGTTGACCAATGCTCCCGCGGTGTTCATGAACTTGATGAACAAGGTATTCCATCAGTACCTTGACAAGTTCGTGGTGGTCTTCATAGACGATATCTTGATCTATTCGAAGACGCTGGAGGAGCATGAGGAGCACTTGAGAGTTGTGTTAGAGACTCTGAGGAGGGAGCAACTCTACGGAAAGCTTTCGAAGTGTGAGTTCTTCTTAGACCAGGTGGAGTTCCTAGGTCATGTTGTGATCGAGCACGGGATTTCAGTAGACCAGAGGAAGATTTCGGCAGTGGAGTCTTGGTCTACGCCTAGTTCAGTTGCCGAGGTTCGGAGCTTTCTGGGTTTGGCTGGTTATTACCAGAAGTTCGTTCAGGACTTCTCGAGGATTGCAGAGCCGATGACTAGACTCACCAGGAAGGACGTGGAGTTCGTCTGGACTAATGAGTGTCAGGCTGCATTCGATGAGCTGAAGAGGAGGTTGACTTCAGCTTCGATCCTGACTTTGCCATCTGGGTCAGGAGGGTTCTCGATCTTCAGTGATGCTTCCGGAAAGGGTTTAGGGTGTGTTCTTCAGCAGCACGGGAAGGTGATTGCCTATGCATCCAGGCAGTTGCGTCCTCATGAGAAGAACTATCCTACTCATGATCTGGAGTTGGCCGCGGTTATATTTGCTTTGAAGTTGTGGAAGCATTACCTGTACGGAGAGCGAGTTGAGATCTTCACAGATCACAAGAGCTTGAAGTACGTGTTCACTCAGAAGGAGTTGAACATGCGGCAGAGGCGGTGGTTAGAGCTGATAAAGGACTTCGATATATCCTTGCAGTACCATCCGGGGAAGGCCAACGTAGTTGCAGATGCCTTGAGCAGGTATCCTGTTGCTATGTTCTTGACGACAGATCATTATTTGTTGGCTGACCTGGATAGTTTGGGTATCGAGGTCATCATTCCGGGCATGGAGATCCAGATGTAGGGTTTGCAGATTCAGTCTGAGCTGATGGATAGAGTCAGGTCAGTGCAGTATGATGATGTTGCCCTGAGGAGCATCAGGGAGCAGGTGAGGATGAGCTTGCTTGACGATTTCTCTTTAGCCGAAGATGGGTCGTTGCGGCACGGTACTAGGCTGTGCGTTCCGCGTGGAGAGCTTCGGGAGGAGGTTCTTCAGGAGGCGCATCGCTCTCAGTATTCTATGCATCCTGGAGCCAACAAGATGTATAGGGACCTGAGAGAGCACGTATGGTGGTATGGCATGAAGCGCGAGGTAGCTCAGTTTGTATCTCGTTGTCTTGTGTGTCAGCAGGTGAAGGTCGAGAGGCAGAGACCAGGTAGATTGCTACAGCCGCTACCCATTCCCGAGTGGAAGTGGGAGCACATCACCATGGACTTTGTATCTGGACTTCCACGGTCGCCAGGAGGGAAGGACGCGGTTTGGGTCATAGTTGATAGATTGACCAAATCGGCCCACTTTTTGCCTTTCAAAGTGGGTTTGTCTACGGAGAGGCTGGCTGAGCTGTATGTTCGTCAGATTGTGAGATTGTACGGAGTTTCGGTGAGCATAGTTTCAGATCGGGATAGCCGATTCACTTCCCACTTCTGGAGGAGTTTGCAGGCTAGCTTGGGCACCTCGCTCAAGTTTAGTACTGCTTATCATCCTCAGACAGACGGGTAGTCGGAGAGGACCATCCAGACTCTGGAGGATATGCTTCGCACATGTGTGCTAGATCTCGGGGGTTCTTGGGAGGACCATCTTTACCTGGTAGAGTTTGCTTACAACAACAGCTACCAGGCCAGTATAGAGATGTCACCATTTGAGGCTCTATATGGACGGAGATGCCGTACTCCCTTGTCTTGGGACGATGTTGGCGAGCGGGCGCTTCTTGGGCCGAAGATGGTTGTAGATGCGGCCGAGAAGGTCAGATTGATTAGAGACAGACTCCGGGTGGCTCAGGATAGGCAGCGGCATTGGGCCGATAGTCACCGGAGACCGTTAGAGTTCGAGGTTAGTTTCAGTTCTTGTCGTGTTTGTTGTGATTGTTTGTTAGTTGTGTGTTGAGTTTTTGTCTTGTGTCTAGGTTGGTGACATGGTATTTCTGAGGATATCCCCGACACGTGGCACTATTCGCTTTGGCGGCGGTGGAAAGCTCAGTCCGCGCTATATCGGACCTTTCACCATCTTAGAGAGGATCGGTACAGTAGCCTACCGACTAGACTTGCCTACCAGGCTCGAGGGAGTGCACAACGTGTTTCATGTATCCCAGCTGAGGCGGTACGTGGCAGATCCTAGCCATGTATTGGACCATTCAGCGATACAGGTGGGACCTACTCTCAGCTATCCAGAGCAGCCAGTGGAGATTCTGGATCGCAGGGAGAAGGTGCTCCGGAACCAGGTCATACCCTTGGTTCGGGTTGCGTGGAGACATCACTCTCCAGGTGAGTCTACCTGGGAGAGGGAGGACGACATGCGGGAGCGTTTCCCTTATCTTTTCGTGCCCTGAGGTATAAATTTATTTCCTTTAATTCTGTTTGTGATTTCCTGTGCTTGTTGTCTTCAATTTCGAGGACGAATTTTTTTTTAAGGTGGATAGACTTGTCACCCTCACTTTTTTCAGTTAGGGGTAAAATGGTAATTTTCCATTTTATATTATTTTTGGGAATTTTATTTCATGAATATTATTATTTAATTATTATAGGAGTCAGGTTCGAATTTCATCGCATTCCGAGTTAATTCGGGACCCCGGTGAATTTCGACTTGAGCTGTAATTAGCCTATTAGCTAACCATGGCCCACCACACTAAATTTTAGGGTTTAAGAGTTTGGACTAGTTCCCCATGAGTAATTTAGTTTAATTATAATTTTTATTTATTTTTAGCAACTTCCTAAACCTAATTTGGAAATTGTTTAATATTAGGCTTAGGGAGGGGCAAACTTGTAATTTACAAGTGCCCCTCACACCCCCACCATGCTTGGCCGGCCATGACAGCCCCCCCTCTCTTCCTTCTTCACTAAGTAACACTCCAACTCTCTCTCTCTTCCAAATTAATTTCTTTTCAAAAGCTTTCTTCTTCCTCTCCAACCTACCAATATAGGTATGCTTTAATCTCTCAATTTAATTCTCTTTTGCATATAGTTCATTCACATTAATTGGAGATATGACCATTCTCTTCCATTTGCCCACAAATTTGTAGATTTTCCCTAGAAAAATAGGTTAAGGATTTATTAGGATTTAATCATTTTGTGAATGATATATATATATATATATATATATATATATATATATATATATATATATATATATATATATATATATATATATATATATATACATATATATATATATATATACATGTGTATTTATGTGTGTGTATTTATTTATGTATTGTGTGTGTGTAGAGGAGGGTGATATTGTGTCATGGGGATGTTGGTGTTGTGAGAGTGGTGTGTGTGTGGTTGTGTTGTGTGAGGATGTGTGTGTGTTTGTGTGTGTGTTTATATAAATATATATATGGATATGTGTATATATATATATATATATATATATATATATATATATATATATATATATATATATATACATGGATGTGTGTATATGGATGTGTGTGTGTTATATATATATTTAGAGGGATGGATAGATATCTAGATAGATTATATATAGATATCTAGTTATATATATATATATATATATATATATATATATATATATATATATATATATATATATATATATATATATATAGATATATATATATATGAAGTGTATTATATAGGGAGTAGAAGAGGAGATGAAGAAGAAGATGAAACGCAGCAGCAGCAGCAGCTTGCTGCAGCAGCAGCAGCTTGCTGCAGCAGTAGCAGCAGCTACCTGCTGCAGGAAACAGCCCCCCCCCCCCACCTTGGCTTTTAGGCCTATTTACAACCCCCCCCCCTTTTCACCTATACATATAGGTATATATATAGATATATATATAAGTATTATATATGGTTGGAATCGTAGAGAAGAGTAGAAAAAGATTATGGAATGAGAAATTAGAAAAGGATTTGAGGTTGGGAGGAAAGATTGAAAGAAGTTGGAAGAATAGGAAAAATGCTAGAATAGAAAAAGGGAAAAACCGAGTTAGAGGGCGAAATGGAGTTCGGAGTATCCGATTGAGTTGAAACTTGGCGTGGGGCATGAATACGTGATTTAGATTTTGCGGGTAGGCTTCCGGGTGGAATTCGGGGTCGTAGGGCGCCCGTATCGCGCCGTATCGGTGCGTATCTTGAAATATTCAAGATTTTGACAACGGGCCGTATCGTGGACCGAATGTCCACGTTACCTAGGTTTTTTGGTAGATATTATATGTATAGGCTAGTATCATACTACCTTAGGGAGATCGGGTCAAAATATCAAGCGTAGGTAGGCTAACTGGATAGTTGCCGAAGCTAGAATTTTACCCTTTTTAAGGGTAAAATAGGATATTGGCCTACGGCCAAGATATGAGTTTCGAAGTCCAAGATGGACTTGGATATTGGTTGTAGAGGTTGGTAATAGTTAGAAATAGTCGCCTAGACCTAGTCTTGGCCCCGGTTGACCACGGTTGACTTTTTGGACCAAAAGTCAACTATGGGTCAACGCTTTACCCAAATTAGTCCCGATTTCCATTAGACTTGTGTAGTTGACCAAAAGTCAACTATTAGTCACCATTGACCTAGGGTTGACCATAGTTGACCTAGAGTTGACCAAAGTTGACCAGAGTTGACCAGTTGACCAAAAGTCAACTGTAGGCCAACTCTTGATCCCGTTTGACTTTCTTCGACTTGTTTTGACCCGTGATGTCTGGTATGACCTAGGATTGACTTGGTTAGGCTTAGATTGACTTGATATAACTTGATTTGACCTAGATTGACTTGACAGGACTTAGTGTGACTCAGTGAGACCTAGTTTGACCTAGATTGCATATCATTCATTGTAAATCATTCCTAAACTTGTTTAAACCTAAATTAACTTACAGTATCTCATATTTAGGTCTTCTGATACCGCTCTGAGCATTGATATACCATACAGCTCAGGACAGCAGGCGAGTACATTCACTGATAGTTTTCATTGTCTTGATATCTGCTATATCCGATTTAGTCGTAGTGTCTTACTTGATTCTTAGTCACGATAGCTCACGGACTAGTACACATTGGATCATGACATGAGATGTTGTTCCTGGATTTCTGAGTATATGGGTACACTCCCTGTCTTGTTCCCTGTACTTGTATAGACACCGATTTCTAAGAGGATTTGCTACCCTCTTACGAAATCACGTGCCATGACGTGTCATGTCCAGATCCATTGTACTATTTGGGGATGGGGAATTATTAGGGGCTATGTGATCCAAGCCACCCTATCACTATTCATGTGCTCGCGCCACTCTTCCCTCACGAAGAGTGTAGCGAGATCCCTTGTCTTGTGCTTGTTATCCAGGTTGGCCGGCATGTCTCTCCGTTGAGGTCACCGCGGATTGTCGGGCCAAGTGGATAGCCTGTCCTGTCACTTATCCCAAGCCGATCACATATCGCTCTAATAATTCAAATCACATTTTATATTTATTTTGTCTTATCGTATATCCTGTTCTGTTCTACATTCAGTATTTTCTCACCATGCCATGATATACAGTTACTCACATGCTCTACTTTCCTTTACATTGTACCTTGATTGGAGACTAAGTTCTGCTCGGGAGAAGAGTTACAACCCCGGTCCTTGTTTGGTTTAAGGGTTGTAACTTGACTTCCGAACGGTTCCCAAGTCTTTATATATCTTTGTCTTGTAGTTCATTATGCTGTCTCTTATAGAATTTGTCAATTCATATGGAACTGCTGTTAGTGTTTGTACTTGCTCATTTTCCTGACAGGATACCGTTATGATATATTACAGATGATTCTGATGCGGACTGCTTGACCTATTATGGGATCGAGTCAGATGGAGTAGCATTAGATCGTGGCCTTATAGTAGAGCCACTAGATTTTGTACTTCCAGAGTAGTGTAGGTTAGCTAGGTTTGACTGGACTGCGATCCAGCTAGCTTATCAGACTGTAGTTTCTATATTCTATTTTGTTACTCTGGGATGTTGTATATATCTGGACTTGTATTGGACTGTGGACTTATTTTACTCTTCATCTATCATATGTCTTTCCTCTGAGCTATCTATCTTAGTTTTATTCTGTGATTGAGACTGTATTGATATGTCACCTCCATTCGGAGAGTATATACTGTACAGGTACATTTTAACTGTTAGTCGTAGGTATTTACAGACGTTATATACAGCGTTCTACCGCCGATTCTGCGGCATAGGCTGGACGTACCCACTTCTTGTGCCCCTCATAAGGGTGCGGGTCGTGACAATTATCCCAACCCATAGTTCACAATTTGCTCAGGAAATCAGTTTGCATAAAGAAACTCACAGAACAATTCCTCAATAAAGAGTTATACACTTTGAATGAATTGAAATAAGAGAGAAAATTCATTAGTGATCTCCAATATTGGAAAGTTCTGAACCAACTCCAAAGTCGAACACACACACTGATTCGGAGGAAAATGCAGCGGAACACGAACCACCAAGACACGAACCACCAGACACAAACCATCAGACACAAGCGACAAGGAAACATAGCTACAGGTCCTGATACACGCACACACAGCCCGAACACACAATTGCATCCTTATGCACACCACGACACAACACCAAACCATTGATCCTAACATTGGACACAAGCCGAATAAACTTATATCGATTTGACAGAGAAAACTAACAATCAAATGGAAAACAACATATACCTGAAGGAGAGATCAAGCTAACACGAGTCAGCGCACTCGTCGAGAAATCAAGCAGAAATCTCGATCTCTAACTCCAATCAACCTACGGTTCCTCTGCAACTGTCAACGAATCAGATCGTGCAAAATGAGAAAAAATTTCAGAAGAAATTCTGTAATCAGATCCAGAATGGAGAATATTGATTCGAGAACACTCACCGTATCATCATCGAAGAACCACTTTGTGCAATCGATCATTGATGTCGATCCAATTTTAATTGGAAGCACAACAAATCAAAGATCTGATGAGAGCTAGGAAGCGAACTGATTCTTGAAGAATCGTGACGAAATCACCTCCACGCCGTCGTTGATTCGCCGTGCGTTCGTCAAAAGTCACTCCGTGGAGTCGTCGCGGACTTAGCTTCTAGAGGAGAAGGAGATCACCATCGCTCGTCGCCGGCTGAGGAACTCGCCGTCGATAAAACGTACGCCGCTGCCATCGCCATGCTCGTCGTCGCCATCGTCGGACTTAGGCTGGCTTAGGAAAAAATTTGGAGAAAAATCTCGGAGAAAAGAGAAGGAAAAAGGAGCTGAATGCTCTCTCTCTCTCTCTCTCTTCCCACTAAACGGTTAAAAGAAAATGAAATAGAAATTTGCAAAAAGACCCTCCCACTATAATATATTTTATATAGGTCCCTCCGCTCAATTAAATTTGCACAAAACCCCTCTTCATTTTCATAATTGCTGGATTTGGTTAAAAAATCAGTTAGAACAATTCTAAAATTGAGTGGGGACCACTAATTGGTTATAACAAACTTTCAAATTTGAAATTCTGCTTCTAAAAGTTATTTCCCTCCAAAAATAACATCATTATACTTATTATTTTTAAAACCAAAACTTATTATTTGAAACTTCAATCAACAATTTATTTTTTATATATTAGAAATGTAAAAATAAAATCAAAATTATTTTTTTCAAAATAGGGAGGTGGAGTTACAAATGGTAACGTGAGTTGACGCAAATTTTGAGTTTCAGACTCAGACTATGCTTTTGGTTTTTATGGCTTCACTGTTCGCACGTATTGTGTGGTCAAATTGAATTGGATATAGCCCGTGCACGGGTGTTGGTAGTCCCTCAAACAATATCACCGGGGCACATATACCGTTCGGCCTAGGAGGGATGAGATAGGTTTTGTTAGTGCACATTATTTAAGACAGATAGCGATCGACTACTGATGTGATAAGCCACAATATCAGTTAATTTGGGATCCTTCGGATACTGTGATAGAAACCTGTACAGGGAGGATCTCTGGATTAGTAGTTGAGATATAGTCCATTCTGACTCAGATTTGCTAGTGACCTTCATATAGATAGGGCCGGTGGTATGAGTGCAGGTGTAACACCGATCATGGCATATTGATGTTTGAAATGATACCTTTAATGTGACATGAAAGGATGGCAAGTATTCACCTTGCATCAGCTCAAGGATGAGTGCGTCGTTTTGGTAAGAAGTCGACGAGAGGCGACAGGTTTCATTATGTTTCATATTTTGATTATGCTATCAAGTATAACTTGTTGCCATGAAATACATGTCTTATTGCTTTAGGAGATGTCATGAAACACATGCTTTACTGCTTTCGAATATAACATGAAACTGATCCTAAAACAATGATAACAAGACCACAAAATAATCTGTATGATTCACAACATTACTTAGTGCCGGTTTATGCGAGTGGATTTTTCCATTCACCAGTATGAGATGTGTACTGATACCCCAACCCCAAGGTATTGAAGCGACTTGGATGTGTTGAGACGTCAGGCTCGGAACTTGCAACATTGAAGATGTTCGGCCGAGACGGCTACCAAGCTATAGAAGGCATGCTGTATGGAACGGTGAATTTTTTAGTGAGCTAGAGAGATCATGAGTGTTGTAAGCCTAATTGGCTGTCATTTGGGGGCTATTGAAAGCCTTTGTATTTATGCTGCGTACTAGAGAATTGTTTTGTATACTCTGTGCAACTTCAATATGATTTCTTTACTACTGCTGCGAAAGTTGTTATTTGAGATAACCATTTAAAGAATTTTAATTATTGCCTTGTACGAGTGCTACTCCGACTTGTACAGTATCACGCTCCAGCGAGAACGATCGATTCGGCTGAATCGACACGTGGACCAACGATTCGACGGATCGAGGCGTGACAGATACCGCCGATACTGTCGATACTTATACAAATTGTCCGATGCCAAGTCCGATATCGATATTTTGAACCTTGGTTAAGGGTATCATGTTGCAAATAAACCCAAAGAAAAATATTTTTTCTTCAGATAAGCAACAATAGGTCAAAATCTATACTGTCACAAGATGCACTGTCCTGCAAAAGAAAGGATATTAGACCATCTCCAATGGGGGTTTCTATCTTCCCTATTTCTATGGAAGAAATCCATTTTAAAAAAAACTTCTCCCAATGGTGGTTTCTATCACCATTTCTATCCTAGGTGGCAATGATATAGGATGGAAACTTTCTAGGAGAGTTTCTACATGTAGAAACTCTCATAGAAATTCTCCTATCTCTCATGACAATTATTATTGGGCCCCACACCATTAAATTGCTCCTTTTACTATGTGACACATAGAATAGAAATGGAGAACCATTGGAGAGCATTTTTGTATGTCTACAATTTCTATGTAGAAACTCTTCCAACTAGAATATAAATCTTGTTAAAGTACAATGCCAAGTAGGATAAAACTCAATTTTAGAAATCACCATTGGAGATGGTCTTATGGGTTTGGCCTGTTTGGTTGCACGAAAGTGTATGAAAGTGCGAAAGTGGAAAAACGAAACTTGCGCACGCGATGCGTACGCATAAATTTTGAGTTTCCAAAAGTTGTTTGGTTGATGGTTGAAAAATATGAAAGTGGAGGAATAAGGAGTTTCATTGTTTGGATGGTTGTTGAAAGTGGAAAAAAACAGAGTTCCGTTGTTTGGATGGTTGTTGAAAGTGGATGTTGGTTGGAGATATATTAAACGAAGATCACTTTTCTCTTTCCACACTTTTCTTTCTCTTTCCAGACCACTTTCACCAAAAAAAGGGTGTGGTGAAACTGGCAGCAAAAGGAAGGAGACATGAACTCGTCCGCGTCCCATCAACCACTTTCACACCACTTTCAACTTTTTAACCAAACACCTGAACTGAAGCCAGTTCATCCGAATTTCAATTTTCTTCAACTTTCACCCCCACTTTCAAGAACGGCCTTATGCAAAGCAGAGAGGCGATCCAGCTGTACTCAACTATGCCGACGCATAATGACACTCACTCTCCAGACAACGTACAGAGCAGTAAATGTTGATTTACCCACAATTTATGACCCCCCATCATTCGCGGCTCTTTCACTCCTCTCACTCCCACGAGAGAACGTCCGTGAGAAAGAACAACCCATGCCGCTTCCTGCCATTCTCCACTCCCTTCCACGTGACTTGTAACCCTTCTCCCTATAAACAGCACAAACAAACACATTAGCGAAGAGAGAAAGAGCACGGAGAGACATATTCTTCTTTAATTTGTTTGTGATGGAGTTTGAGAGCAACATCGAGGAGGAATGGGTTTGGGTTGGGCACCACAATGCAGCGGAAATGGTGGAGTGGGACGAAGAGGAGGAGCCGTCCAAGCGGCCGCTGAAGCTGGTGTTTACGGAGCCTGCGAAGCACTGGACGGACGCAGCCCCAATCGGCAACGGCCGCCTCGGGGGCATGGTCTGGGGCGGCGTCGCCACCGACACCCTCCAGCTCAACGGTACCAGTAAAGAGACCTTGCAGCAATTATTTTATTTTATTTTATTTCTTCTTCAATCATTTTGACAATTCACTCAACTATTAATATATAATTAGCATTTGGTTGTCCAATAAGTTAGCATATTTAGTATTTGAGTCTCCAATAAATTAGAATATTTCTGTTTGGGTCTCCATAACAGGCATAATTCAGGACCCAACTAAAATGAAAAAAAAAAACAAAACAAGAGGAAAAAAAAAGAAAAAAAACAAAGAAAAAAAAAGGAAAAATAAGAAAAAGAGAAAAAAAGATACAAAATCGAAAAAGATAAAAATGCGAAAAAACGACAGGAATAAATTTATTATGGGAATAAATTTCCGGTATTCATAATTTTCGAAAATAAATTTGTCTGGAAATATCGAGAACTAAAATATAAATATTCCGAACAAATTTATTACTGAAACCTATTCTCATGTTTGGTTTAGGTTAAAAATATATATTCTCGGTTATTTAGTTATTTGTTCTTTTTATTAGTTTTTTTTTTTCAATTTTTTTTTACTTTTTTTTGTTGGGTTTTAACTGTCAACGTTAGTTTAAGACCCATACACTAAATATGTTTATTATGGAGATCCAAACACAAATATGCTTTTTTTATTGGAGACCCAAACACTAATTATGTTTATTATGGAGATCCAAACACAAATATCCTAATAAATATATAACCGTAAATCCTATATTTACAAGAATTAAATTTTAGATAATTAAATTTATTGGAAAATTATATTCCTAATCTGACTATGTAAATATTACCAGGAAAAAAATAATAAAGAAAGACAAAAAACTGAAAATAAAAATAAAAAAGATTAAAAAATAATGAAAAAAACCCAGAAAACAACCAAAAAAAAACACAAAAAATTTAAGGTGCATGCAGCCACTTTGGCGTGTGCACAACACCAACCTCACTTTATGGCAACCCTCAGCCCTCGTTGCCCCTCTTCCTCCTCCCCTATCACCATTTGAACAGAAGATTGGTTGGAGTCAGGGTTAGCAACATAAAAGATGGGTTAGGTAGGCGAGCTATGGGGAAGATGAGTTAGGGTTGGTCGGGATAGGGTTAGCTATGAGATAGATGAATAGAGGAAGGAGAGAGAGGAGGGCTAGATGGTATATTCAGTTGTTAACGGCGTAGGATAGCAAGATGCAAAAGAAGTTAAGGGTAACAAATCACTACTTATGATAGTTTATGGTAACAAGATGCAAATCAAGAATAGTTTAGGGTATTTGGTTACAAATTAGCATTGAGAAATTGAAGGTTTTTAAATGCAAATTAGTCCATAACTTGAAGGCCCTACAATTGCACCAAAAACTTGACTGATGTGGAAGGATTAATATTTACATTATCCATCTTACAATGGGAACCCACAACCTCCATTTGGGGCTCTTAGACTGACATATACAGAGTACATGATAAAGTCAGGATTTAACACTATGCAATAGCTAACACATTTAACATCACTAGTGATATCACATAAAGATAAAAATGACTAATGAAGATAGGGATCCCTGAAGCTATGCTTAACAATTGGGCCGGTCCTGAGTTTTTGGGTGTCCAAGAGAAAAGTTTTATGTCCAGGACAAAAATTAAAATGGTGCCCTTGGTTAAAAAAATAAAATAAAAACTGAAGAATTCTTAAAAGGAACACTACCACTAGGCCTTGAACTCTTGTCCCTTTGCATAAGAGGTGTAAGTAAAAACCAACTTTGCTAAGTGAGTCATTCTTTTAAATTGTGTGAGCACTAATATTTAAAATGTTCTCGAAATTTCCTTTAACACTTTGATTTCTGCAAACTTGAAACAATAAAATAAAATAAATTAGAACAAAGTTACCGGCCTATGGGGAAGTCGTGCTGAACGCACTGCCCTAAGAGTTGATCCGAGGTCTTATGTGCAGACTTCTCTCAGATTCTCCTAGTGGTAAAACCCCCGGTATCACCGGCTTCTCGTTGTCGCACACAACGTCGAGAGATCGACCCGAACTTAGCCTTGCCCAGACGCGAACGGAAGAGCAGAAGACAGGGAAGAGAGCAGCTGAGCGAGAGAGAGAGAGAGGAGTAAATTTTTCTGTGTCCCTCTCAGAGAAATGAGACCGTAATATATAGGAAGCAGAAGTTCTGTCCGTTGGCAACTCCACGAAGGAACGTGTGGACGTGCAGAAAATTGGGAGCAAAAGAAACGGACCTCAACTCAACAGTCCCAACGTGTACAGAAAAAATCGGAAGAATTAGTCAAAGAAATGAGAAATAAAAATGGATAGCAAAAAGGAGTTTCGGACCTCAGCCCGAACCCGAAGAGCAAATCGGATCGGCATTCGGCGCCCGCAGATGTGGGCGTGCACCCGTGCCCGTTACGCGCGCCGAACCGAACCGAGCCGAGCCGGGCCGGGCGGCGGCGGCGGCGCGCGTGTGGCCCACGGGCTCCCCACACTAGACCGCAAAGGAGCATGGAGGGAAAGCTAATAAAAACATTCACTAGGAATTGTTTCCAGCCGATGTGGGACTAAAGAAATGAGGAGATTGGGTTTGCACATGCTGTGTGTAACCACACACACACAGCCAACAATCCCCCCCCCCCAAAACCAAGATCCGAAGACAAAGATAACAACAAAAGATAGTGATAGAGAAATCTGGGCAAGAGTATACTATGCATAAATGAGATGGACCGCAGCCTTGAATCTCACGTAGTGACTAATCCTTTATCTGAAGAAGTGCTTGATGGACTATGCCTTGAATCAGACTTCTTGAATCAGATTCAGAGATTAGCACACATAGTACGCTAGAGGTTCTTGGGTCTATCGGGTGGCGCTTTGAATGGCCATGCGCACTTATACCAAATTCATAAGAGTTGTCTGAGATCGCCCTGTCTCATAGTCGCGGCCTTCACGACCTCTTATATAGGTAAGTCCTCCAAGGGTTGGTGATCGGAGTCAACCCCGCAAAATAATGCTTGGACCTATTAAGAGTTTTAAAACTCATCCTAACCAGATCACACTGGAACACTGTCACCATAGGGATGGGATATCATTGTACAACCTCGTACAGCCACCTGGGCATTAGTTTATGAGAATTTAATCTCTAACTCAGTGTTCCATAAAAGTCACCGAATTTCAGCTTGTTTCTACCCATTGAACCGGCTTCTTGGGATCTCCAGTCAGGCTCGGTTGGGTTGCCACTGCTGGTGACTTATTTATGGGCTTAATCCCATCCCCCTCGATGATTCTAGGATCAATGTCCTAGACAGACCCTTTGTCAAGTGGTCTGCAAGGTTCTTTTCTGACTTTATATAGTCAAGAATCACATATTTGCCTAATAGGCTCTTGATTGACTTGAAGCGCAACTGCAGGTGCCTGTTCATCTTAGCATTCACAGAATCATGCTTTAGTAGTTCTATAACAGATTTATTATCACAGTTTATTGAAATAGCAGGAACATGAATAATAGAAACAGGTATATGTATAATCAAATTTCTAATCCATTCAGCTTCTGTACAAGTAGTATCTAGAGCTATCATTTCAGAGTCCATAGTACTCCTAGCTATGATAGTTTGTTTGCATGAACCCCAGGAAATTGCAGCTCCTCCTAGGGTAAAAACATATCCAGTTGTGGATTTCACATCATGTGAGTCAGTTACCCAGTTTGCATCTGAATAACCTTCTATGATATCAGGGTGTCTAGAATAATGAAGTTTATAATCTATAGTACCCTTAAGATATCTAAATACTCTTTCTAATGCTGTCCAATGAGATCGATTTGGGTTACTAGTATATCTACTAAGTCTTCCAACAGCAAATGCAATATCAGGTCTGGTTCTATTTGTTATATACATAAGAGAACCTATCATCTGAGAGTATCTATGTTGTTCTACAGGTGAACCTTCGTTCTTCTTGAGAATAATACTACTGTCAAAAGGAGTAGGAGCATGCTTCTTATCAAAGTAATCAAATTTCCTTAGCATTTTCTCAATAGAATGTACTAAGGATAAAGTATAGCCCTCTTTGGATCTGGATACTTGCATTCCTAGAATCAGGTTGGCTTCACCTAGGTCTTTCATGTCAAATTTGCTAGATAAATAATCTTTAGTATTATTTATCAACTCAATTGTCGAACCTAAAATGAGAATATCATCTACATACAAGCATAAAATGACACAACTTCCACCAAAGTTTTTAGAGTATATACATTTGTCATACTCATTTGGTAAGAAACCATATTCTACAATCACTTTATCAAATTTGCTGTGCCATTGCTTGGGAGCTTGCTTTAGGCCATAAAGAGATTTTACTAATCTGCAAACTTTCTTTTCTTGACCTTTAGCAATAAAGCCTTCAGGTTGCTCCATGTAGATTTCTTCTTCTAGATCACCATTCAAAAAGGCTGTCTTTACGTCCATTTGGTGAATCAGCATGTTATGAATAGAAGCTAAGGCTAGAAGGGTTCTAATAGAAGCAATTCTAGCTACAGGAGAATAGGTGTCAAAATAATCTAGTCCCTTTTTCTGAGTGAAACCCTTGGCTACTAATCTAGCTTTGTATTTTTCTATAGTACCGTCAGCTCTAAGTTTCTTTTTGAAGATCCACTTACAACCTATAGCTTTACTACCTAAAGGTAGGTCTGCTAAATACCAGGTATTGTTCTCCATAATAGAGTTGTATTCATTGATAATGGCTTCTTTCCAGAAAGGAGCATCAGGAGAAGATATTGCTTCTTCGTAAGTTGAGGGATCACCTTCTATCAAATAAGTGAAGAAGCCTTCCCCCAAATTTTTTTCAATCCTTCCTCTTTTACTTCTTCTAGGTTCTAAGTCTTGTTCAGGTTGGCAGTGGGAACTTGTAGAAGGAGCTAGGGAAGAACTTGAGGGGTTGGAAGAAATTCTATTCTTAAAAGGGAATACATTCTCAAAGTAAACTGCATCTCTAGCTTCTATGATGGTATTGTTGGAGATTTCATTTACTTCAGAATTAGTCACTAGAAATCTATTGGCATTGCTATCTAAGGCATATCCTATGAACACGACATCTACGGTCTTGGGTCCAATCTTTCTCTTTTTTGGTTCAGGGATTCCAACTTTTGCTAGACATCCCCAAACTTTGAGATAATGGACTCTAGGAGTTCTACCTTTCCATAATTCATAGGGAGTCTTATCCTTAGATTTACTGGGAATCCTATTTAGGATGTAGCAGGCAGTTAATAAAGCTTCTCCCCACAAGTTATCAGGAGCACCTGAGCTGAGAAGCATGGCATTCACCATGTCTAACAGAGTGCGATTCTTCCTTTCAGCAACTCCGTTGGACTGTGGTGAATAAGGAGCAGTTACCTCATGAATTATTCCGTGTTCTTCACAGAAGTTGGTCATATCGTTTGAGGTATACTCTCCGCCACGATCAGATCTAAGGATCTTAATCTTTTTCTCTAATTGGTTTTCAACCTCTGATTTGTAAACCTTGAACCTATCTAAAACTTCATCTTTGGTTTTGAGAAGGTAGGTATAGCAATACTTCGAACAGTCATCTATAAATGTGACAAAGTATTTCCTACCGCCTCGAGTCAGAACCCTATTAGAATCACAAACATCACTATGAACTAGTTCTAGAAGATCAGAATTCCTTTCTACAGATTTGAAAGGTAGTCTAGAATGTTTGGCTTGAACACAAATCTCACACTTGTCTTTATTATCCACAGGAGACTTGGGAATAAGATTTAGGTTCATCATCCTTCTAAGGGAACCCAGGTTCACATGCCCTAATCTACCATGCCAAACATTAGAAGATTCTACATTGGAAACAACAGGAGAAGGGTCTGACATTTTATTAATAGTGCTGAGAATAAAAAGACCATCCTTTACAAATTCTTTTCCAACAAAGGACTCATTCTTAGAAAAAACAACTTTATTTGCTTCCATAACAATCTTGTATCCAGATGCTACAAGAAGAGAGCCACTAACTAAATTCCTTCTAACAGTCGGCACATGAAGAACATCATGAAGAGGCAGAATTTTTTCTGATGTCATCTTCAGATCTATTCTCCCTCTTCCTACAATCTGTGCCGAGGAGCCATCTCCTAGGGTTATGCCTCCTCCACATGATTCCTGATAGTTTGAAAAACAGGAGCGATCAAATGAAACATGAACATTAGCTCCAGAATCCAACCACCAGTCATCAGAATGGTAAGAAATATTAACTAAAGGTTGGTAAGTCACAGACCTGAAGGAAACAGAAGATCCACCCAGAATCATGTTGGCTTCAGGTTTGGCTGGACCTTTCCCCTTATAGGGAGTCTTGATAGGTTCCTTCTTCCTCTGGAAACAGTTGAAGGATAGATGGTTTGTCCTACAACACACCAAACAAAATTTCTGTTGATCCTGAGTCTGACTGACATTTCTAGGTCTGAGGTTTTGCTGTTGGTGACGGTTCTTGTGGTTCTGCTGAAAGTTAAGCTTCTTCTTGACGAAGTTCTTCTTGGGTTTGAGAGTATTACTAGGCTTAGGTTTATGAGGGGGTGACTCTACTAGGTTTACCCTGGCCTTAGTCTCAGTCTTAGGGCTAGACCTTAGCCTAAGCTGTTCTTCAGTTCTAATTTTCTTCAAGACTTCAGCAAAAGTAAGGTCACCTTGGGTATGAGTGAGATCCCTTTTTATATCAGACCAAGAAGGAGGGAGCTTATCTATTAGACAAGCTATCTTATGTTCAGCAGAGAAGGTGGTACCTTTAGCTTGAATGTGCCTCACATATTTTTGGAATTCATGGATTTGTTCATTCATGGGTTTGTCATCTACCATGAAGTACCTATTAAATGCTGAAGAAGTGAATCTTTCAATTCCAGCATCATCACAGGCATATTCATCTTCTAAAGCATCCCAAAGTTCTTTAGCGCTTTTATATTCAAAGAATATATCATAAAGTGAATCAGATAAAGCGCTTAGAATTCGATGGAAGCAATGAAAGTCTATATCCTTAGGGGTTTTTGGTTTGGATATACCGGAGGATTTGGACATTCCTATGTCAGACTCAATGTCGTCAGAATCATTAATGATGGGTGTGGAGCCATCAATAGCTGACATCAGCCCTAAAGTGGTGAGCCAGAATCTCATCTGACTCTGCCACCTCTTAAAGTGGGTGCCATCAAACTTGGATGGCTTAGCAGTAGACGTCTCGTCTTTTCCAGTCATGGTGACAAAAATAGGTGTCTAAGGACTGCAGGAATAATGATGCAACTACTCAGACAAGGGCTCTAAAAAAAAATGAACTATCCCTTGAACTAAAAAAGGTTTAAACAACAAGGATTTGAATAGCTTAATTTTTTTTAATGCAGCAACAAGGTACTTGTTTTGGTCTAAATGAATATCAACCAGTTGTAGTCTAAATAAATAAACAACAAAGTTCTTAACAGAACATTAAAGTGTTACGAAAATTCTTAACAGAATACGAAAAATGATTAAAACAATTTAATTAATAGAGCAAGAATGCTGAACAGTACCAAAATGTTTAGTTAACAATTTAATTAACAGAACCAGAGAATTTAGTTAACAATTTAATTAACAGAACCGAAATCCTGAACAGAACTAAAATTGCTTAAGAGGAAAAGTCGTGTGTTAACAGAAGTAAAGATACGAAAGTATTTCTTAAAGGTGTTAATCTGAAAAGAATTAAACTGTTCTTAAGGAAAAAGCTTAACAGAAGAAAAATTTTTAAGGAAAAATTCCGTGTGTTAACTGAACGGAAATTACACTGTTCTGTTGCAGACAAAGTTTTAGGAAAATTACAGAAGTAAACGTTCAACTCTTAGATTGTTCTCGAAATTTCCTTTAACACTTTGATTTCTGCAAACTTGAAACAATAAAATAAAATAAATTAGAACAAAGTTACCGGCCTATGGGGAAGTCGTGCTGAACGCACTGCCCTAAGAGTTGATCCGAGGTCTTATGTGCAGACTTCTCTCAGATTCTCCTAGTGGTAAAACCACCGGTATCACCGGCTTCTCGTTGTCGCACACAACGTCGAGAGATCGACCCGAACTTAGCCTTGTCCAGACGCGAACGGAAGAGCAGAAGACAGGGAAGAGAGCAGCTGAGCGAGAGAGAGAGGAGTAAATTTTTCTGTGTCCCTCTCAGAGAAATGAGACCGTAATATATAGGAAGCAGAAGTTCTGTCCGTTGGCAACTCCACGGAGGAACGTGTGGACGTGCAGAAAATTGGGAGCAAAAGAAACGGACCTCAACTCAACAGTCCCAACGTGTACAGAAAAAATCGGAAGAATTAGTCAAAGAAATGAGAAATAAAAATGGATAGCAAAAAGGAGTTTTGGACCTCAGCCCGAACCCGAAGAGCAAATCGGATCGGCATTCGGCGCCCGCAGATGTGGGCGTGCACCCGTGCCCGTTACGCGCGCCGAACCGAACCGAACCGAGCCGGGCCGGGCGGCGGCGGTGGCGCGCGTGTGGCCCACGGGCTCCCCACACTAGACCGCAAAGGAGCATGGAGGGAAAGCTAATAAAAACATTCACTAGGAATTGTTCCCAGCCGATGTGGGACTAAAGAAATGAGGAGATTGGGTTTGCACATGCTGTGTGTAACCACACACACACAGCCAACATAAAATACTACAAAAGTTTAAATATATTAAAAATGAACCTAATTTTTCTTTGGTGCCCCTTAAATTTTTTGGCCCTGGACGGTTGTCCGGTCTGCCTTGGGTTAGGGCTAACCATGCTTAACACTACATCAAACTGAAGATAAATTGACCAATGAGAGTTCTATAATGAGAAAACATTATTGAATGAGCCTTAGTGAAGAAGTCATCAAGTTGAAGCTGACAAGTGACAGAGAAAAAGAATTGTTCGGATGAGATATTGGTGACGAAGTGACAGTCTAGCTTAATATGTTTCGTGCATTCATGGAAGACCGAGTTGCTAGCAGTCTAAACAGTGATGGTGTCCTCACAATGAAGAGTAGGGGGCAGCAGAGAGGGAGACACTCATGTCAGCAAAGGCCAAAGAGGCCGCATAACCAAGTGAGTTACATAGTATCAAAGCAGCACCGTATAGCGGCAATGGAAGAGAGGTGAACAAACTGGAAGACGAAAACTTAGGGAGATCGACTGAATAATGCCATCATTTCTTGTTCTCTTTCAAGAAGCCAAGTGCAAAAAAGTTTATGAAAGGCAAAAACATTTGTATCAAGAACGGTAACCCAATTGGGCTTTGTAGATGTAACATTAACATAATCCCAAATATCACAGTCCAGGAGATAAAATTTGAGCATGAGAGCCCCAATAATTTGGAGATCAAGCTTCACGTCATCTGGCAAGCATGGAAGAAAGTAGCAAACCATATGGAGAAGAAGATGAACTAACAAAAGACGGATTGGATTGATGAAGAGCTTGATCGATCAGATGTTCAGTCTATGAACCGACTTCCGCTCAAATAGTTGAGAATGGAGAGAATGTTGGTGGTTGTGCAAGAAAAATGAGCAAAATCTAATGCATGTGGCTGGTCTAGATAAGAGGGTATAGATAGGAAGAACTGGATAGTGAAGGAATCGATGGGGGTTAGGATTTGGAGCGGTCTAGAGGTGGCATGCATAGTCAAAGGGAATTTAGGGTTCATGGAAGTCTAGGGTTCAGGTGAGATTGGGAGGTTGTGGTGACAAAGGGAGTGACAGTAGTGGCAGGCTCTATGGATAGATTTAGTATAAGATTGAAGGGAGGTAGAGGATTTGAGCTTAGATATAGAATTTGGAAGAAAAGTGATAATAACAATGCTAGGGTTCAGGTTGTTGCAGACATCTCTAGGGTGACAGACAGGCGGAGGACTAGTGTGACGGTGCTAGGGTTTTGCCCAAGGAGTATTAGGGTTTTGGTTGCGGGTAAGAGATGAGGTTACGGTATGTGGATCCAGACCGGATTTCAAGTTCAGGAATATATATATATATATATATATATTGCTCTGATACCATGCTAAAATTGGAAAAAGCAAGCTTCCTTTGGGGGTCATGAGGCCAATTATATATATATATATATATATATATATATATATATATATATATATATATATATATATATATATATGTTGTAATTGATTGATAATTTTATTGATAATCCTCTTGGCTTTATATAGCTTTATAGTCAATATTACAATGATGGAATATCCTGTGGCATATTCTAGCATACCAAATATGTCCGCAGGATATTCCAATATCCTTTATGCTAATACAATCTACTAAATATGACATACTAAATATTCCAACACTCCCTCAAGATGGGCGAAAGATATTCACTAAGTCCATCTTGTCACATCCTCTAATCATACTCACAGAGATAAGTCAATTGGTTAGTCCGTCTACTATCTGATCCCTAGTCGGAACGTGGCCAAGTTCCAGCAATCTGCTATCAACTTCTCTTTGATAAAGAACCTATCAATCTTGATGTGTTTGGTCCTGTCATGCTGTACTGGATTGTTGGCAACACTAATAGCTGATTGGTTGTCACACTACAACTTCCTCTTGGCTCCTTGATCCAACTTCAGTTCTACCAGCATGTTCTTTAATCATAACAGTTCTGCAACTCCCAGGGCCATAGCTCTGTACTCTGCTTCCGCTGTCGATCTGGCCACCACAGACTGTTTCTTACTCCTCCAGGAGATTAGATTGCCTCCTACGAATATGCAATATCCTGAGGTACACCTTCTGTCATCGGCACAGCTAGCCCAGTCAGAATCACAGTAGCCGAGTGATTTTCTGCAAGGTCCCAACCATATTTGTCCGGAGAATTTTTCGCATTGCTGCGAGTGGTCCTCCATACTGATAATGGTGTGGGAGTAGGGAGAATGATATCACCTGAAGGGGATGGTGGTGGTAGTGTAGGTGTCTCAGGAGTCGAGACGGACGCAGGCAAGAGACTTGGCACTGGTACTGTATGTACTTGTCCTGCAGTTTGCTTTCCTCTCCTGTTGTAGGTAAGTAACTCCCCCTTAGCCGTAGGCCTAACACCTCTCATCTCTTCCCCTATGTTCCTCTTCACCTTCCTGCTCCTCCTCAACCGTGCCTCCATGCCAAACTCCTAAATTGGTTACCACCGAGCTCTCCTTCTTCCCCTCTCACCTCATACTAGCAGTACTAGGCGTGTGGTTTGAAGTTCCCTCATGACGGTAGTATGGCTCATGCTCCCGAAAGTGGACATCCATACTTACAAACTTCTTCTTTTCCACTGGACGCCAGCACACGTACCCCTTCTGAGTCGTCGAGTAGCCCACGAAGATGTACTTAACTGCTCTAGGATCAAGCTTTCCAACTGACGGCCTGTTGTCCTTCACAAAACATACGCGTCCAAACACCTTCAGTGGGAGTATCCCACTATTATTGCCTTGCAGTATTTCACATGTGGACTTCCATCCCAGGACCTTCGAAGGCATTCTGTTGATTAGTTGAGCTGCTGTCAACACTACATGACCCCACAGACTCTGTGGGACATTTATGTCGATCATCATGCTTCTTGCGACCTCTAGAAGGTGTCTGTTCTTTCTTTCTGCTATGTCATTTTGTGCAGGTGTGTATACACAGGTGGTCTGATGCTGTATCTCGTGTGCTGACAAGTATTCTGCAAGTGTTATGTTTGTATATTCCGTTCCATTGTCAGACCTCAGTACCTTTACAATTGTTCCATACTGAGTCTGGATATGTTTGTGAAAATTTCGAAAACAAGTAGGTACATCACTCTTATTTTTCATCAAGTACAACCAGGTGACACGAGAAGCACAATTAATTAAGGAAACAAAGTACTTATAACCATTCATAGTATTAGTGGCACATGGACCCCAAACATCAGAGTGTATTACCTCAAAAACAGAAGAGCTCCTATGACCCGTACCAATATATGAACACCTAGTAAGTTTGTCTAACTCGCACGCATCACATACTAGTTTCTCTTTATTTGATTTTTCATAAATATCTGGATACAATTTACTTAAAGTATCAAAGGAGGAATGTCCCAACCTCCTATGATGGAGTATCAAAGTATCCTCGGCCCTCATCTGCAGTCCTCCCATACCAGCCTTCTCTGCCATAAACATTAATGCTGAATCCAGTATTTCTCGATCCAGGTACCACAGTCTTTTATGCAACTGTCATTTCCAAGTCTTCATCTCGTCTTTTTCTCCTGGAAGATCACCTTAGGGATATCAAAAGAAACAATGCATTTAAGTTGAAGAATTATATAACTAATGTATAAGAGACTGACTGGAAATGATGGAGTATGTAAAATATTGGATAATTTTACTGAACCTGTACAATTAACAGTACCCTTACTGACCACTGGCTGGAAAGTGCCATCAGTTGTCTGAATACTGTCTGCTGATGCTAGGTGAGTGTAGGAGGAGAACTCACTAGCATTTTCCGTCATATGTCGAGATGCCTCCGAGTCGATAATCCAGTCTGACGATTTAAGGGAAGCAATGGATGCAAGAGCAAGTGAGTTGTCAGTATCTTCTGATAGATGAGCATACATGGTGGCGTTGCTTCCAGCAAAAAATGAGGTGGATGCCTCCTCTGTTGCGCTCCTCTTGTCTCCATCATTTGACGTTCGCTGCTTCCTTCTGAGCATCTCCAACATGTCCACCAGTATCTGATCCTCCTCGGTAAAGGTGCCGCCAGCTTCTCCATCTCCTTCTGTTACCAGCATGTTCGTCCGATAACCTCCTCGAACGTCTCGTCAACCCCCACGACCACGGCCACGTTCTCCAAAATTTCCTCGTCCACCGAATTGTTTCCGTCCACCACCTGAATCTTCCTCCTAGGTGGTTTGGTGCAAGCATACTGACGGTGGCCCATCTCTCTGCAGTTGTAGAACTGTCGGCTGTGCTGCCAGGCCTCTCCCTTAGGCCCTGTGTTGTCCGAGTTGGTGGCCGTCAGTGCTGACTTTGCTTCAGTGAGGACCACCTGTCCCCGCCTGCAGTCTGATGCGTGTCTCCTCCTGGATCATGGCTGAGATAGCCTCCTCAAATGTGAGGATCTTAGGTTGGGCGAGAAGTAGGGTCGTCCTCTGAGTGAATGCTGTAGTCAGCCATTTGAGGAATTTTATCGTCCTCTCCTATAGACATACCTGTCTCTCTTTACACTTTGGGTCCCCGCAGTTTGGTTTGCCCGATCTGAGGTGTGATCGTAATCCAACCACAGACGCTCCAAGTCCGTGACATACTCCTGCACCGTCTTCTCTCCCTGTACAGTGTCGTCGATCTCCTCCTTGATCTGGAAGACTCGTAAGTTGTTTTTCACACCATCATAGGTCCGCCTCAACTTCTTCCACACATCCTTCACCATCTCAATGTCGTTTACTACGGCAGCAATAGACTGGACTAAGGAGTTAAGATGCCAGATGTTAATCACCATATGAGTTGACTTCCACTCGTCGTGTCCTGCCGAGCCCTCGTCCGACTCTGTCTTCTTGCCCGACAAGAACCCCCCCAGGTTCTTTCCTGCGAGGATTCGCCTCACCCGCTGTGGCCAACTCAGATAGGTAGCTGGTCCATCCAGCTTCAGATCGATGGAGGGAAGCTCCAACCTCGTTGACGTTTTTGTCGTGTTCTCAACAGCCGACATCTTCATCAGCTTCAGTAACGTCGCAACCTTCGCAGGATCCAGCTTCTTGATGATCTTCTCTATCGATCATTCTCTTCGATGATCACGTTACACTCGTCACACGACTCACGCTTGTCCTCGTCGTCCGTTTCTAGATCCGAACATATTTTTTATCAGATCTAGGCCTTCGGTATCAACTTTCAGAACGATCCGAATATCGGTGATGCGAGTGCCGTCGCGTCCGTCAGTGTCGGCAACAGCTGCAGGAGTCGTGCGCGCCGTGGGGGGGGGACGCTAGGCGCGCGTGCAACAACACCGCAGCAGCAGCAGCCGCGGGGGCTCTGGCCACGCGCGCGTGGGCTTTGGCCGCTTGTGGGAAAAGGGGTAGCAGCAGCTAGGGTTAGGGTTTGTGGAAACTTGGCTCTGATACCATGTTGTAATTGATTGATAATTTTATTGATAGTCCTCTTGTCTTTATATAGCCTTACAGTCAATATTACAATGATGGAATATCCTGTGGCATATTCTGGCATACCAAATATGTCCGCAGGATATTCCAATGTCCTTTATACTAATACAATATACTAAATATGACATACTAAATATTCCAACAATATATATATATATATATATATATATATATATATATATATATATATAAGATGTGACATCTCGGGTGATATTACATAAATATAAGTATTAGTAGTAAAAATAAAGATTACTAAAGCTATACTTAGCATTCCTAACGTGCTCAAGCAAATCAAATGCCCATTCTAAAAGAGAGATGGATTTGCACATTGATATAATTTTGTGTAATATCTACCTAAAAAACGTCAGATAGAATATGAACATGGGTGGCTCTGATATTATGTTAAAGACCATGTTGCTGTGCGAAAACACTAGACAGCTGAGGGTTAAATTTTGGTATTATTTTATATATAGTTCACCCATAACTTTGATATATTCATACAAGATACATTTACATAGACTAACCTTATCCAAACAACACAAACAAATAAACAATTGTACTATATCCAAGGTTTGGAATATCGAAATCGGTATTCGACCCTCTCTACGAGTATCGTGTTAAGCAATATTAGCAGTATTGGCGGTTTCGGATCGGAGTATTAGATTTTTTTTGGTATCAGAAAGCAAATAATTATTAATAATCTAAAAAAATATTTTATACATTTGGCATAGTTTTAAGTATTTCTTAGTAGTTTTGAAATTGAATAAAATAATAGTCATTTTTGTTGATTGATTTACCTGCGATAAATAATTTTTTCGTTTTCATGGTTTTACAACCTTATTATGCTTTTAGACCCTTGTTGATTGATATTTTTTCGTTCAATTTTCTCTTCTGATTTAACTGAGAAAAAACACTCAACATCGGTGTCGGTCAATATCGGTTATCGGATCGGGACATGTCAAACTATATCGATATCAGCCGTATCGATATCCGGATCGGTATCTACTGATACTGCTAACTATGTTTATATCTTAATTAGTTTATATAAGGTAATACATATATTGTAGATTGCTTAAGGTACTTTTAGTATCTCAACCAGCCAGTGTTCTAAATCTTTTAGTAAAGAATTGTTGACTCACTTTTGCAATCATCCTAGTAAGAAAGACCAAATTTTCCAAGGTTGATCAAAGATGCTTGCGACACGCATGGCTTTTAGTTCAGCCAGTATAATGGTACCTCAACGGCCATACATCCCAGCTAAATACCGGTGTGCTCCAATGGTTTTCTGCAGTTGTTTACTATCATGCCTGTTTGATGAACAAACTACCTACCTCTCAAACCAACATGGCTGCTCAATCACACTGTCACTGTGAACAAACAAACTAATATGTCATATACATGTAACTGAAATATTAAACAGAGTATGTCCATGGTACCTTCAATACTTTTTTAATTCTATGTATAATATATTGATATACAATTAATTGATATTTAAACTAGGCTAATTTGCATTTAAATACCTTCAATTCTCACAAGATTGGACTGCTATATTCGAGAGGTTGTTTTTTTAGTTGTTAATATGTATAGTATTTTAATTTTAGAATGGAACTACAATAATGTTTTATATTATTTTTGCAAACAATTTTTTGGTATAAAATTACAAAAAAGGAAGGTTCGCGGTATCGATATCGGAACATTCGGGATCGATGGTATCGACAGTATCGGTAGTTTCGGATCGGAGTATTGAAGTTTTTGGTATCGGAAAGTAAATATTATTAATAAATTATTAACATTTTAGAAAATAGATTTTATACATTTAGGCATAATTTGAAGTATTTTCAGTGTTGTTTCTTAGTAGTTTTGAAATTGAATGAATAATAGTCACCCTTGTCGATTTGTTTACATGCAATAGATAAGTTTTCTTCTTTTACATGCTTTTACACCATTACTATGCTTTTACAATTTACACCCTTTTCGATTGGTCTTTTTCGTTCAATTTTTTGGCCAAATTGACCAAAAAAGAGACCCCTAATGTCGGTATCGGTCAATACCGGGTATCGGTCGGTATGGGATCGAGATATGCCAAACTGTACTGGTTCGGTATCGACTGATACTGCAAACTATGCAAAAAAGCTTCAAGGTATCGAAGTGCAAATAAATTTTAAATAATATGGGGTAGCAATTTGTAGAAAGAGTAAAAGTTAAAATAAACTTTAAATTATTTTATAAATAATAAAATGAACCTAATTATGAATTAAACAAATAAATACTTTCATAATACCTTGTTTTATGATACTGGTTGTCGGTATGACTGGTACACTAGCTTACCGGTTTCAGAAGGGGGTGGGGGTCACGCTGCTGGAATATAGGTCGTATCGTCCACTATGAATTTGACTTGCAAAGAGTTGAGTGCACCTTTTCCCTCTTTGTTCATGTACTAGCTACATGTGGCTACAGGAACTTTTCTTAGAATGGTGATCAAAATTCTTAGGTGGTGGATTGCCTTTTATGTTGACTTCAAAAGAAAGTTAGTAGTTCAAGCTTAGCTTTGAGAAATATTTGTTTATGCTATGCTATTTCGTAAAATAGATAGGGCTTCAGGTAATCAAATAATTTGTTATCACTTAGAGGTATTGTGGTATAACAAGGTGCATATGACTTGGTGGAAAATGAGAGGGGATGTTACTGGGGAACCATAGTTCAAGTTCTAGGAAATTGTATGTCAAGCAAAATCAAAAGTTTGGATTATAAGTTTTGATTTTTCTTTTCTTTGAAATGAAGCACCACAAAACTGCAGAACAAAATATTATTTCAACAAAAACATCAAATTGGGCCTTGTCCTTCATCCTGTATTGTAGAGCCATTGAAGTTCCTATTGTTAATCTTATGCCTGATTCTGCCATATACTTTCTCTCTTCCCATTTCCACCGCTAATCACTTCTCTTTCATAATAATGTCATTTATTTTTGGTATGTTAGTCATACTCATGGCTTGCACTGCTGCTTCTCTTGCAGATGATACTCTCTGGACTGGCGTTCCGGGGGACTATACAAACCCACAAGCACCTGCTGTTCTTTCAAAAGTTAGGAAACTTGTTGACAATGGGAAGTATGTTGAAGCCTCTTTGGCAGCTTTTGACTTGGCAGGTCAACCATCAGATGTATGTCTTTTACCATTTCACCATTGTTATTGGTGCTACTACATTTGTGATACGCATCTAGGAGACTACCTTGCTTAATAATGAAGATCACTACATAGGTTCAGTTGTCACCTTGGAGCATTATGTTTTGTACCCAATCCTGAATGAAGATGAAAAATAAAACTTCGTAAATATTCTCAGCAATAGAGAAGTCAATACATACAAATAGGTCAAGCTGATGTGGTTTGAGACTTCGCCGATGATTGGGAACTTTCCATTTACCACAGAACTACCGGTAACTCCCCGGATCATTTCTATATTGTTATTTCCGGGCCACAATTTTCGATGGAAAACTGAGAAAATGAAACGATTGTAAAAATAATGATTCTAGCAACACTTCAAAAAAGTGCACAATAGAGATCCTAGGAGGATTCTGGGTTACGATAATTTAAAAAGATTTCATAACAGTAGCAAACGACAGTAGCACTTCTAAAAAAGAAGGTACTAAACGAATTGCTAAATGTAGCAGCAAAGATGACAGGCGATAGATGGAAGATGGTGGCCTGCCGGGGTGAATGATCACCGTTGCTTAAAGCTTAATTCGTCCCACACGAATAGCTTCCAGGAACCAGCAAGTTCGACGGAGAACTCTGGAACACTCCGCTCTTCTGACTCCTCGGATAGCAGCGGACTCCTGTGGCACTAAGTGACGCTGGTACAACGCTGTTCTTCTTTCTCAAAGTCTGTGGGAATTCGTAAGAAATTCTGAACTGAACTTGTGTTAAAAAACATTTGTTCTTTTCTTCTGTCTTTTGTGTGTATTTGCTGTGAGAGAGAAGAGAGCCTTTATATGTCCGTACTGTAACTGCTCAGTTAGCAGCAATGTTCTAAAAATCGCACGGCGGACTCGGTGCTGCGGAGGTCCGCCTAGCGCCTAGTTCGTCTAGAATTTTTTTTTGAAATTTTGAAATTTGAAATTTGAAATTTGAAATTTGAAATTTGAATGTTCTAAAAATCCAAATATTATCTTAAAATCCAAACAAATATCCAAAATATAACTCAAAATAAACAAAATCAAAAAATTCAAAAAACTCGCTGCCTAGGGCCCGCCTAGCCACCTAGCCCACCGCCTAGGGGGTTTTCGGTACGGTGGGCGGGCGCCTAACGCCTAGGCGGCGCCTAGGCGGACGCTTAGGCCGATTTTTAGAACACTGGTTAGCAGAACGTTCGGGATGTGGGAAAAACCGTCCCAAACGTGCTGTAACCGCTCAAATCGTGCACAGACACTATCTGAGTCAACTTGCGCACACAGCGCGCAAATTACGCCCCCCGCGCAACTTGCACACTGCGCGCACAGCACGCACAGCACCACTTGCGCCACCTGCGCCATACGCACCGCGCGCAAGCTGCTCAATTCGAGCAATGTGCAAATTGCGCCACTCGCGCAACTTGTGCCACTTGCGCACCCTGCGCAAATCGCGCAATGCGCGCACTGCGCCATTAGCGCAACTTGTGCCACTTGCGCAAACCGCGCAAGTTGCTCACCGCGCGCACCCTGCGCAAACCATGCAACATGTGCAATCGGCTGCGCAAGAGGCTCGCGCAACGAGCGCAACATGAGCGCACTATGCACTTATCGACGATGCTGACGTGCTAAGTCAAAGTGCGCCAAGAAAACGCCACATTACGTCTCATGAGCCCACGAGTCCGAGTCCGAGTCGCTAAGCCCCTACGGGGTTTAGCTCCAATGGAAATTAATTTTCCAAGAGCAAAAAGCATGAATACTTTCATTGTTGATTTAGCCTTTTTTTATTAGAAAAATACCCCCACATGGCACACCCATGTACATCTCCACACTACATGTGCATCTCTAAACAAGCATAACTATTATATAAAGATACAACTCCTTTGGCCTAGCCGATGTAGGACTAAACTTTCCAATAAAAAAGGCCAAACGTCAACAATCTTCCATATAGCTCTATATATGGTTTGAGTGTTTCCCACAGTAACTGTCCATCATGTATTTGGAGAGATTTTGCTGACGACTTGAATCTTCCTGCATGGATCAAGTAACAGACTATAATACAAGAATGGACTAAGCCTTGAATTCTGCACCATAGCTGAAATTCTTTCCACTCACATAATGTAGTTACATGTGCTTCTGGCTACACATTAAAAGTCCTGTGCCAGCCTGATTTCAGCGTATAATTTTGGGCGTCTACAAGTTTACCTTCAAGAGATGGCCTGATATCTCTTTGTCCATACACTATAGGTGAGTTCTTTATTAAAGAATCATTGCATGAAACGCTTTGCGCTTCCCTTGCGGTGCTATGCCGCTATGACATGGCCTAAAGCCGAGGCCTTAACCCGTATCGGGAACCTCATCGTAGTATCATACTACTGTAGCATGAGGTCACCGCCTCTTTGTAGTGCCATACTATCCAGCACGAAGCCTTAGGCTCCCTTGCGGTGTTACGTCGCAACGACATGGCTTGCAAGGCCGAGGCTTTATCCCTAACCGGGTACCTCATCGTGGTGTCGTGTCACTGTAACATGAGGAACTCCTCCCCTTTGTAGTGCTAACTACATCCCTCTTTATTTCAACATACAACATTAGGCTTCTTGCCTATTTGCGGTGCTACGCCGCTGTGACTTTGCTCGCAAAGCCGAGGCATTACCCCTTTCGGGAACCTTATGGTGGAGCCACCCCACAGTAGCATGGAGTTTCACTCCTTGTAGTGCTGCGCTATCGTGCTTCCTGTAAAGCATACCAGGCATTCACTCTGCCTGAGAACTTATTAAGGCGTTTAAGCCGACCTTCCCATAGGATCCGTTTTTCGCAGAAAACAACAGTGGTTGTAGGTCCGTAACCTCTCCATGCCCAATAGGACATGTACCCATCATTCCTGATATTCTTCCGATTAATGATCTTCCCTTGAACCAAAAGCTAAATGCCTAGTAGATTTTTTTTTGAACTAATAGCATAAAATTTTATGGTAGGATTGTAATAATACAATATCAGAATGCCTTCAAGTCCATTTTACTTGCTGTGTCATCGACCAGCTGGCGCTTGAGGTCCTTGGTGAACGGATCCGCAGGTTTTCTGACTCCGAACATCAATCACTGCAATTACACCTCTCTTGATAAGATCGTATAGTGTCCTGTGCTTCAACCGCACAGTCCTCTTCTTCCCATTGAAGAGGTCATTTGATGCCACCGTCGTAGTCGCCTGGTTGTCGCAGTATATCGGTATTGTCGGTATTTGCGCCCCAACCACTAGAAGATCATACATGAGCTCCCGAAGCCATTCTGTTTCCTCCGCTGCGGTATCAAGTGCAAAGAACTCAGATTTCATGGATGACCGCGAGAGCATAGTCTGCTTTTTCGACTTCCACGATATAGCAGTTCCACCCATTGTGAAAATGAATCAACTTGTGGACCTCTCGCTTTCCACCTCTGAGCACCAGCTCGCATCACTGAAGCCTTCCACTACCGGCGGATCTCCGCTGTAGTGCAATGCATGTCTGAGTCTTCTTGAAATATCTCATAACCCGTTTTCCGGCTTTCCAGTGCTCAATGCCTGGGTTGCTTGTGAAACAACTCAGCATTTTACGATGAAAGCTATGTCAGGCCTTGTGGCAGTAGTAGTATACATCAAACTTCCGATTACGCTTGCATACTCCAGCTGCCTGACGTTTTTTTTGAATTAGGCTTCAACTTCAGATCACACTTGTAAGGCGTATCGATCCTTGGAAGATCTTGATATCAGTAATGTGTGATCATTTTCTTAATATAATGAGACTGTGACAGCGCTAGTCCAGTGTCTGTCCGGATGATCTTGATCCCTAAGATCACATCAGCTTTTTCTAAGTCCTTCATACTGAACTTGCTCGAGATGAACTTCTTTGTCTCCGTGACACAGCCTATATCCATACCTAGGATCAGCATGTCGTCAACGTACAGACAAATCACACCTCTTCCATCAGCGATGTAAACATACTTGTCCGTCTCGCTGACCATGTAGCCTTTTGACCTTATAACCTTGTCAAATTTCTCATGCCACATCTTGGGAGTCTGTTTAAGACCGTACAAGAATTTTACCAACTTGCAGACTTTGTCTTCAATGTCCTTGACGACAAATTTTTCTGGCTGTTGCATGTAAATATTTTCGGTCAACTCGCCATTTAGGAAAGCCGTTTTCACATCCATCTGATGTATCACCATCTTATGTATCGCTGCGAGAGCAGTCAACATTCTGATGGTGGTCATCCGGGCTATTGGAGCATACGTGTCAAAGTAGTCGATCCCCTGCTTCTGAGAAAATCCCTTGGCTACCAACCTAGCCTTGAACTTGTCAATAGTTCCGTCTGCTTTTGTCTTCTTCTTGAAGATCCATTTGCATCCGATGGGTTTCGCTTCTTCAGGAAGATCAACCAACACCCAAGTGTTATTTGAGGGGATGGAATCAATTTCATTCTCAATCGTCTCCTTCCAGAAAATCGCGTCTCTGGTCTTCATCGCCTCATCATAGGTAAGCGGATCTGCTTCCACATGATAGGTGACAAAGTCATTTCCGAAGTCCTTCGGCTTCCTCACACGCTTAACTGACGGTTCAGCTAGTTCTAGTCCAATCGTTGTTTCAACAACCAATATCTTCTTGGACTACATCCTCATTGAAGACTTCAGTTTTCTGCACACCCTCATTGTTCTTTGGAATATCCGCAAGAACAATGTTCTTGTACCTTGCAAATTTGTCTTCAAAATATTCTGCGTCACGAGATTCAATGATATGATTTGACTTAATATCAAGAAATCTTCGAGCATCACTCTTCTCGGCATAACCCAAGAAGATCGTCTTTGTAGTCCTTGTCCCAAGCTTCTGAATCTTTAGATCTGGAAGCTTGACATATGCCAGACACCCCCACACTCAAATGACATTCAAGTTAGATCTAACCTTGAACCAGAGTTCATGAGGAGTAATGTCAGAAGTTGCATGAGGCACTCTATTCAGAATAAAAGTGGCCAACAATGCAACTTCTTCCCAGTAGCACTTTGGAAGACCCGCAGTTAACAGCATTGAGTTAATAATTTCTGTTAACGTTCTGTTCTTCCTCTCTGCTACTCCGTTTGATTGAGGAGAGTACGGAGCTGTAGTCTCATTGACAATTCTATATTCTTTATAGAACGATGCGAATTCATGAGACCTGTACTCTCCACCTCGATCACTTCTTATTCTTTTGAGTTGTTGTCCAGTCTGCCGCTCAACTTCGGCCATGAACTTCTTGAATGCTTCATATTTAGCCTTCAGCAAGAAGACGAACGCATACTTTGAGAAGTCGTCGATAAAGGTTATGAAATATTTCATTCCGGCCTTTGTAGAGAATTGTTTGAAGTCACAGATATCAGAGTGTACCAACTCCAGAAGATCTGTACTTCGATTAACCCGAGGAAAAGGTTTCCTTGTGATCTTCGTTTGAGCACAAACTTCACATTTTTCTACCTTACCCCCACATTTGGAGATATGTCTTAGACTAGACATTCTGTTAATTCGTTTACAATGAACGTGTCCTAGCCTATTATGCCACAGATCAAAAGTATAAGCAGAAGAAGTGATTGCATTAATTACATTGGACTGATTTACAAGCTGAATTTTGAACATTCCTTCGGTACAAAAAGCTTCCTGAAATATGATTTCTTTATGGACATTACCATCTGGCCAGCATTGATGTCCATCCTGAGGCCTACGTTGCAGAGTAGGCCTTCCGAGATCAGGTTCTTTGCGATAGCAGGTACATGCTTCACACCTTGAAGCGTCAGAGACTTCTCCGAAGTCGGCTTCAAAACCACCGTCCCGATCCCGAGCACTTTAGCTTGTGCCTGGTGTGCCACCATAACCACTTCAGAAGTTGGTGTATAGGTGGTGAACCACTCTTTGCTGGAGCAGACATGGTAGGTGGCTCCAGTATCTATCCATCAGTCAGAGTCAGTCCCCACCGCATCGACCTACGCAATCATAGCAACAACGTCATTGATCTATACCTTGTTAGGCTCTCCTTGCTCTGATTGCTTGGTCTTTGCTTTGCATTCATTCTTGAAGTGACCCTTCTTACCACACTTGAAACAAGGCATTTGAGACTTTGCCTTCTTTTGCTTGAAGGAAGTCTCCTTCACGTTCAGATTGTTAGGGTCCTTCTTGTTGTGGGAAGTCGCATGCTTTTCCTTTGATTCCCTGGTATGAACCAGATTAGCGTTAGCCAATTGCTTGGACAGTGCGTCCACCTTCAGTTGAGCCCTCATCTGGTCCTCAACGTAGATTTCCTGCAGGAGATCGTCAAAAGTGATCTCCAACTTCTTCCTATGCATGTTTGCACAGAACTTGTTGCCTGGTTCTTAGTAGCCGCAGAAATTGTGGCTGCAGATCCAGTTTCTGGAACAATAGGTTTCTCCTCAAACAGCACGTGATCAACATCAGAGAACTGAATATTGAGGAAAAC
Source organism: Iris pallida (assembly GCA_029216955.1). Taxonomy (NCBI): domain Eukaryota; kingdom Viridiplantae; phylum Streptophyta; class Magnoliopsida; order Asparagales; family Iridaceae; genus Iris; species Iris pallida. The sequence goes on from JANAVB010018950.1 coordinate 57,280, forward strand.
CTTTTTTTTTTCCAGATTTGATAGTGCTCACCATCAAATTGCTCTGACTTTGAGAAGTTAGGATTGACTAGCGAAGCATGAAAGTTTTTCGTCTTTCAATTAAGCTTTGAGATTGTTATTTTCGGGGCACAATTTTTGATGAAAAACTGAGAAAGTGAAATGATCGTAAAAACAATGTTTCTAGCAACACTTCAAAGATGATGCACAACAGAGATCCTAGGAGGATTCTGGGTTACGATAATCTAAAAAGATTTCGTAACAGTAGCAAACGACAGTAGCACTTCTAAAAAGAAGGTACTAAACGAATTGCTAAAGGTAGCAGCAAAGATGACAGGCGATAGATGGAAGATGGTGACCTGCTGGGACGAATGATTACCGTTGCTCAAATCTTAATTCGTCCCACACGAATAGCTTCCAGGAACCAGCAAGTTCGATGGAGAACTCTGGAACACTCCGATCTTCTGACTCCTCGGATGACAACGGACTCCTGTGGCGCTAAGTGACGCTAGTACAACGCTGCTCTTCTCTCTCAAAATCTGTGGAAATTAGTAAGGAATTCTGAACTGAACTTGTGTTAAAAAGCACTTGTTCTTTTCTTCTGTCTCTTGTGTGTATTTACTGTGAGAGAGAAGAGAGCCTTATATATGTCCGCACTGTAACTGTCTAGTTAGCAGAACGTTCGGAACGTGGAAAAAATTGCCCCGAACGTGCTGTAACCGCTCAAATCGTGCACAGACACGATCTGAGTCAACTTGCGCACAACGCGCGCAACTTGCACACTGTGCACACAGCACGCACAACACCACTTGCGCCACACCGTGCCACACGCACCGCGCGCAACCTGCACAATTCGCGCAATGCGCACACTGCGCTACTCGCGCACTTAGCGATGATGCTGATATACTAAGTGCAAAGTGCGCCAACAAAACGCCACATTACGCCTCATGAGCCCGAGTCCGAGTCCGAGTCGCTAAGCCCCTACGGGACTTAGCTCCAATGGAAATTAATTTTCCAAGAGCAAAAAGCATGAATGCTTTCATTGTTGATTTAGCCTTTTTTCCATTAGAAAAATATCCGCACATGGCACATCCATGTGCACCTCCACACCACATGTGCATCTCTAAACAAGCATAGCTATTATACAGAGATACAACTCCTTTGCCCTAGCCGATGTGGGACTAAACTTTCCAATAAAAAAGGCCAAACTTCAACATATATACATTCTAGGAGATTAAATTCTATTAGTACCATGTATATTGTAGAGTATGTATAACCTTGGAGAAACTGTCCTGTGTTTCTTGGGAAGCATATGTTATGAAATAGTCTACGAGAAACTGTATCCTCTCACGGCCTCCATAAATCTCTTGAACTTGGCTCTTGGAGATTGTGTCAACCAGTACGGAGCTTTATTTAACTTATTGTTCTCCACATCCTTGCACAGATCCTGATGGAAGAGAACTTCCTACTGCAAGTTCCCCATTGAAGAATAAATTTGATATCTAGCTGATGCTCTCATACCATGCAGTTTTGAGTCATGAATACGATTTCTATTGTCACATGAGAAATAGGGTCACACTGCATATATATACATAATTATTCGCACCTGTTGATTTGGTTTACTCTAATGACCTCTGATCCTTGACTTTTGTCCTAGCTTTGTTGCACGAATACGGTTGGGGATACAGATAAGGACATGATACAAATACGGGATGACATTTTCAAATAGGTAAAATGTAGTCAGCTATGTTGCACGAATACAGAAACAGAAACGAGTATGGACACGACACTGAAGCGGACACATGTTTTGCATGTCCGTGCAACATAGCTTCTGTCTCTAGCTTTTCCTCTTTTCTTTGGAAGTTGTATGTAAACCATATAAAATCTCTAAACATTCTATGTAAATCTGGACAACCATGTTGGTTGCAGAATGTTACTGAATATGCATTCTGGATTTAACCTTGTATTATCAATCCAAATCTATTATCAGTTATTGATTGAATTCCTTGAAAACATTATGCCCTACTTTCTTCTTAATCAAATATAGTGTGGTAAAGTATGGGTTATTTAAGGAATGCATTCTGTATTTTGTTGATTGTCATATATCAATTTTTTTTGAGAGAGACTAGGCCAGTCATTAATGACCGTTCCTTTCTTGGGCTACTAGCACTAATACCCGCTCCCATCGCATTTTTATTTTGTCCGAATGGTATTTGAGGTCACACCCACTCCTCCCCTCCCTTACTAGTGTTATCACTAGACCACCCCCTTGGTGGTTCATATATGATATATACTAGAATCCAGTATGGAAATTGGCTAATTTTAGTATGCTCTTTGAATGAAGGTTTACCAGCCCCTTGGAAACATCAACCTAGAATTTGGTGATCCGGCTATCAGATATTCCGCTTACAGAAGGGAACTCGATCTATCAATTGCAACTGTAAAAGTTATGTATACTGTTGATGGGGTTGAATTCACAAGAGAACACTTTTCCTCAAATCCACATCAAGTGCTTGTTACCAAGCTTTCTTCAAACAAGTCAGGTGCCCTCTCCTTCACAGTATCATTAGACAGTAAATTACAACATCATTCAAGTGCAAATGCTTCAAACCAAATTATCATGGAAGGTTCTTGTCGTGGGACAAGAATAGCGCCTAAAGAAAATCCAGCCAAAGAACCAAAGGGAATTCAGTTCTCTGCAGTTCTTGAAATGCAGATAGGTGGTGATGCTGCCAAGATACAGGTTATAGATGATACAAAGTTGAAAGTTGAAGGTTCAGACTGGGCCGTTTTGGTTCTAGCAGCCTCTTCCACTTTTGAAGGGCCCTTCAAAAAACCTTCAGATTCTATGAAGGAACCTACTTCAGTATCTTTGAAGACTTTGAGTTTGATAAAGAAAATGTCCTTCTCTCAACTATATGCATATCATCTGGATGACTATCAGAGCCTTTTTAACCGTGTCACATTGCAACTATCTAAAGGCCCCAAAGCCTCATCAGGAGATACAAGAATTAGCTTTTTGAGTGGTGAAAGCGCACAATTTTTAGAAGCAAATTCTTCAAGTCAATTAACAAACGATGTTCAAGTATCAACAGCAGAAAGAATAAGCTCCTTTAAAGTAAATGAGGATTCATCATTAGTGGAACTTCTATTCCATTATGGTCGGTATTTGCTCATCTCTTGTTCACGGCCAGGAACTCAAGTTGCCAACTTACAGGGAATATGGAACAAGGACGTCGAGCCAGCATGGGAGTATGCACTTGCCTTATAATACTATATTACTTCATCCTTAGCGTTATGCTTCTTTTTTTTCTTTTTTTTTTTTCTGTAGGACATGTCTTTCTTTGTACAATTATTTCAGAATGAGCATGCTACACCGCTGACACAAAAACAAAGGGATATTAGATTTTAATTGGTACAGGTCATTATCTTCTTCGTAATACATGTAATTTTCTTAAAATTCAGCCATGAGACAGGAAAAAAGTTCAGACTCTTCCAAAACCATCCAAGGTTGTAACCAATTGTGTTTGTGTGTTTTTTTGGGGGGCGGGTGGGGGTGGGGGTCGGCAGTGAGGCGAACGTAGTGAGATGTTTAGCGATTAGCTGCTGGTAAGGGAAAAGATACTGAGTTGTTGACGGGTAAGCTGAGTCTTGTTAGTCCGGGGCGTGATTTTCGATGAAAAACTGATTATGCAACACTTCGAGGAAGGGGCACGACAAAGATCCCGGAGGATTCTGAGAAACGAAATCAATTGTAACACTTCGAAGGAGGCACAAAAGGTTTCGTTGTAGCAGCGATGAAATTCCACTAACAGATTTTGATTATATTAGAACTGTTCTCGTTCAGAAAGAGTTGCAAGTGGATGAACATAAGATGAAATGGATGGAAAGAGGAAACAGTTTGCTGGGGTGAATGATCATCGGTGCTCAAAGCTAGATTCGTCCCACACGATCAACTTCCAAGAACTAGCAAGTTCGAAGAGGAACTTCGGAACACTCTGCTCTTCTGACTCCTCGGACGGACTGAAATGTCGCACAGTTCTCTCTGGAAAACACGTAAGAAATTTGTGTTAGAATCAACTGAACTGAATGAGAGAGAAGAGAGCAACTTATATAGACGCGCGCAGTAACCGTCCAGTATGCAAAACGTTCAGGACGTGGGAAAAACCGCTCCCGAACGTTTCATAACCGCTCAAATCGTGCACAGACACGATTGAGCCAACTGGCGCACAACGCGTTGCGCATAGTGCGCGCTAACTGCGCATAACGCGTGCACTCGCGCACCGCTGCGCTAATTGTCCACAGCATGCACTGCGTGCCAACTGGCAGCGCCATCAGGCCGTGCCAACTGGCAGCGCCAACTGGCGCGCCATCGGACAGTTCCACCTGGCCGTACGATCAAGCCACGCGAACGGGCACACGATTGGCTGGGCAGAGACTTGCGCAATGAGCGCAACTTAAGCGCAATATGCGCCTAGCGACGATGCTGATGTGCTAAGTGTAAAGTGCGTCAGCAAAACGCCACATTACGCATCATGAGCCCATGAGCCCGAGTCGCTAAGCCCATACGGGGCTTAGCTCCAACGGAATAAACTTAAAGAGGATTACAAAAAGCATTAATGCTTCATTGTTGATTTAGCATTTTTTCCACTAGAAAAACACCCCCACATGGCATCCATGTGCCTCTCCACAACCGCATGTACATCTCTCAACAAGCAAAGCTTATATAAAGAGATACCAACTATTTGGCCTAGGCAATATGGGACTATGTTTCTAATGCTAAAGGCCAAAACGACAACAATCCTCCACATATCTCTTTATATGGGTTTGAGTGTTCCCTACAGTGACTGTCCATCATGCATTAGGATAGATGTCGCTGACGACTTGAATCATTCCGCATGGGTCAAACAATAGACTATAATACAAGAATGGACTAAGCCTTGAATTCTGCATCATAGCTGCAATTCTTTCTACTGACACAATGTAGTCACATGTGCTTCTGGCTGCACATTAAAGGTCCTGTGCCAGCCTGGTTTTAGTGTATTATTTTAGACGTCTACAAGTTTACCCTCAAGAGACGGCCTGCTATCTTTGTCTATACACTATACGTGAGTTTTTTTATTAAAGAGACATGGCATGAAGCCTTGCGCTTCCTTGCGGTGCTACGCCGCTATGACATGGCTTAAAGTCGAGGCATTATCCCTATCCGGGAACCTTATCGTAGTGTCATACTACTATAGCATGAGGTCACAAGCCTCTCTATAGTGCCAAACTATCCAATATGAAGTCTTGCGCTTCCTGGCAGTATTACGCCACAACGACATGGCTTGCGAGGCCGAGGCTTTACCCCTATATGGGTACCTCATCGTACTGTCGTGTCACTATAACATGAGGACACCGTCTGTCACGCCCCGCTTCCGTAGGAGCGATTGTCCTCGCTAAGGCGTGCTGCCGCACGAGCCTAGATTGCGCTCGTGCAAGGCGGGTTCCATAACGGCCGATTTTAGCGGCTGCGACGGGGTCGTCGCACAGAAGTCCCATGCAGAGACATTGAACATGCAGCGAAAATTTGAAGCAAACACAAGTTATTCAACAGAAAGCTCTTTATTGATATTGAAACAAAGGTTACAATGAGAGGCAAGGCCAAGATTACAAGTCACTCAAGCTCACTCTTCTCACATTACAAGTTCACTCTGCTCTCTCTCATCTCTCAAATACAGTCTTGAGCCAGCGGAAGCTTCGGAAGGCAACGTCCATACATTATGTTCCGTATAAGTTTTTACTTCATGCGGCCGCGCGCTTCGAATCGCCAAGGAACTCCGTACCTCGACGCATCCAAGCGAGCTCCGCGCCACGAGCTTCTACCTGTGCCTGCATATGTAAACTATGTGGGTGTCAGTACTCAACTGTACTGGTGGAATGAGCTCCTCGCCCACCCATACAAAACCAACACATTTGATTTACTTTTGTGCAACATAGTCCCCTTTATGATTGTCTTTCTACTCTTGTCTTAGGATCAGTTTTAGGATTGACGCCTTTGCCTATTTGTGTCTCTAGACCATCCCGTGCTTGCAGCATCAACGTTAACCTATCAAGTCGTGTTTGCCTTGCGGCCCAAAATCAGAGACACAACTACGCGGTAGTACCCAATTTCCATAAGACCGTGCTATAAATCCTTTGTGTCGTGCCTCGCAACTATGTGCGACTCAACCATATCGCTGCCTCGCGGCCCGTGCTACTTTGATCACCAACTGACCCAATCAAGACTTCTGGGCTAAGTGTCACTTGACCAACTTTGCCTTGCGGCGTTTTCTGACTTTAAACTCAAGACCACTCTCATCCAAACTATGCAACTTATATACCGACAACTCAAGACTCGACGCCACATCTCGTGTCGAAGCACGACACCTATGTTGATGCCAAATCTTAGGTCCAAACATTCCTTGTGTTCTAACTTGTACACACACCTTCGACTTGACTCCTTGATATAGTGCACTCACGACTCAACTCAGTCCAAAGGCACACTCGCGGATTGCCGCCCGTGCCGACTCATCTATATGAACTTGGTCACTGAATCCCAGAGCCATTGTGGACTACCTTTTAGCTGAGTATATGATGGACCGATTCGGGTAGCTAGCCCTAATGAGCGTCCACCGAATACTTTGCCCCAGAAGCAGCTATTTTAGACTCCCAGAGCCATTTTTGTTTCCTTAGGCCGCATCGGTCCCGTGGCGCCACAGGTTGCCGTGCGGGAAAACTCTACCTTGTCGACAAGTTGTCCATGACCATGCAAGACTCGACTCAAACTGACGTCTCACACAGTCAATCTACTTCTAGTGTTACCATCTCTTTCAGGGCTAAGTTCAACACTTCTCACATTTGAGACCTTGCCTCGACGACACAGTCGAGAGCATTCTTCTTTCTTGCCTCGACGACCCAGTCGCGAGCATTCTTCTTTTCTTGCCTCAACGATCCAGTCGCGAGCATTCATCTTTCTTGTCCTATCATTTCACTCAACTCAAGAACAACTATTCGCAACACTTTTCAAACTCAATGAATCAACCGTGGCCCGTGCCTGAAAACACTAAGTCTGTGACATCGTGCCTTAAACCAACTTGAACTCTACGCGACGCCACCGCCCAAGACATACTCTATATGACGGGCTTGAAACCGTAAGACTAAGTTGTCATACCCAGCCGTAGAACTCGTAGGACCGTGCTTGCTACCACTCTGAATGCCTAACGTAACTTGTCTAACTTAACTTTGCAACAACTTGACGAGCGAAGGCTGCGTCAAGCTTTGCCTTGTGGGAACGTGCCGTGCACGCATTCGACTTCGGACGACCAAGTCATTTGGTTGCCTAGACTTAGGCTAACACTTAGCTTTGCGGTGAATACCAACTTTCCTTCTCCCAAGCCACGGGACAAAGGACCGAGTGTCATTTTCAAAGCACGCAGTGCACCAACTCTAAGCCGACCGTTGGACCTTTCCATATTCTAACTCAATTCGACCCGTCGGGATTATTCCCTTTAGCAATGTGAATTCGTCTCTTTTATTATCAAGCCTACTTGTGCAAGTTGAAAACATACGATTTATTATGTAAAGGCTAAGATGAGGCAAGTTCACCGAAACTACCCCACCTGAGCGAGCGGTCGCCTCGATCGAGCGATGTCTCCGAGTAGCCGTTGCAAGGCTAAGTCCGAACGCCGTCGGCGTTCCTATTCCTCCGATTGACTGAGCGGGACGAGACACTACATCATACACCAGTCAGAAAAAGTTTTGTCCTCGAAACTAACTGAGTACACTTATCAACTTATCACTTATTCAACATCCTATGTTTCTCGCACACATTTCTCCTATGCATTTCTCAAATCCGATCCACGCTCGTACTTCTCTCAATCCTTTCTTCAAAACTTACGATCTCAAAATCTTCGACACTTTCCCGTTCCTCAAATCTCACTTGAAATCAACGTATCACTTAGTTGGATCGTGCACATATTTTAGGCGTCCCCAAAATACATGCATTTCAGCCAAGCTTCGTGATAGAGAATCCCCCATCACCACTCGAGTCGGATCGTGCACATATTCGGGCGTCCCTGATATACATGCATGTCAACCGATACTCGCGAGTGGTGCCTCCACAAATCCTACCACTTCGCACTCGGATGTCTGCCAAACCGCTAGGCAATGTCTTTTCCGTCAGTATTGGAATCATAGTTCCCAAACAACGATATCAACACTGACCCCATCCTAAGGTCAAACCAAGTTGATAGTACGGGATTTTCTACCCAAGCTCGCATCACTCCGATTTCTAAACATCGAGCATCGATTCCCTACACACATCTCAATATTCGTCGTACGGGGTCTGAGTCATTCAGCAAAGCCATCCTATGACAACTTACGTTTCAACCAATTCCTTAACATATCAATCTCACTCGTTCAACAAGCCATTTCGCATAGTCAATCTCTTCGAACACGTTCGACATAATCCTCCTATCATCCCTTCCAAGTCAAGCACGCTACGATACAATCCATCGCTAAACCATAATTCACATTTCATATTCCCTAAGTCATTTATCCCAATTCACGTATTTGATCATGAGGTCGTCTAGCTTAACAATATGTTGCGTCTCGATCTCACGCGATTCAGATTATCCACGGTGGGCATGAATCACCATGCACGCTCCCGCGGGATAGTCATCCTCATCGTGACGTAACTCTTGTTTTGTGTCTAGACTAATTCATTCCCGATGTACGGATTAAACCTACTCAATCCTCAAATTTTTATTTCATTCATCAATTGCAAGTCTAAACATGCTCGAATTTTCCTTCGCATCAAACCGACAAAAGTTGAGACAATCAAAGTTGTCGCGTCCTGATTTTCTGAGTTCGATCATTCCCGCGACATGAATCACCATGTCAGCGCTCACGCGGAACGATCGCCTCAAATCCGACGCGACGCATGTGCGAGGCTAGAGTTGCGCTCGCGCAAGACAAGAATGTCGATGCTGTGGTTATCCGCGTAACCATCAAGACACTTTCATTGTTCATCCAACATTCATCTCGATCAAAATCCTAAGTATAGCATCCAACCGAATAATAACAGTTGCACGATCGTCATTCGCCGAGTCAGAGTACCCCTGAGTTATCGGATATCGATCTTTGATACGCCTCAATACCATCGACGATATGCGTAACCTGACGATCTTCCTTTACAACCAATTTCGAGTCGTGCGAATGATGCAATCGTCCGACTGGATAATCTCCTCGACATTCAAAATCAATTTCGATCATTATCGCTCGAATCATTCACAACATCAACTTCCTCAAACCCAAATTCGCGTATTATTCATCCGTTTATCTTAAGTCATCGACCAACGTATTTTCTCAATTCGCATCATTCTTGCTAACTCAATCATCGAACGACATCCATTCCAATCCTCAGAGTCATTGCGAAACTTCAAAATTCAACTTTTCATGCACACGATCTTCCCATCGTGCTAACTTTTTCTATACGATCCATATCAATTTTCTCGATCAAGTTATCCATTCGCTACATCTTAACTTTTCCTCGATTCGATTTCACTTACTCAATCGTTTTCGCGTTTCATACTCGCGCAGTCCTCGATCCCGTACACGTTCTGTGCGCGTCATTTCTAATTTGTTCGAACCCACTTATCAGACTTCAAGACAACGACTCACTCAATCGCACTCGATCAAAGGCTTTACATACGCGCGACCCTTGCTGATAGACTCATCGACATCCCGAATCCTCAATCGATCGATCGACATCCCTGAGGCTATCGCATACACCACTCAGGGATGAAGTCATTCAACAAATCCTCAAATCTATCATTCGATTCACAATCTACTTCCTCGAATTTTCGTCCGAACGATTCCTTAAATTTCAAGCACGCTCACCTTATATCGCACGGACGATAACGTCGTCGTTCGATAGCACCCCTATCAATGGTCATCTCAATTTACTCAATCGAGTTCAACTCATTATTGTTCGGCACTAGTCAATTCCCGCACTCGACTTTTCTAAGGTCGACGCAACTTTGGTGCATATGCCCAGCCCGACTTAGTCAATCGTGCTTACGCGAACCATCTTTTTGTTTTATCAAAAACTGTTCTCCTACGTTTTGAAAATTATTTAGACTTATTGTATGGACATCCCGTGGGACAATTGAGAGAGAGCGCACCAAAGATTTCAACTTTTGCGGAAGCAATAATTTAGAGTTTGCGGAAACAATGGAGTTAAAGAATTCAATCGAAAGTCCAAGGACGTAAAGCCGTGCTCTGATACCATTATGTCACGTTCCGCTCCCGTAGGAGCGATCGTCCTTGCTAAGGAGTGATGCCGCACGAGCCTAGATTGCGCTCGTGCAAGGCGGGTTCCACAACAGCCGATTTCAGCGGCTGCGACGGGGTCGTTGCACAGAAGTCCCATGCAGAGACATTGAACTTGCAGCGAAAATTTGAAGCAAACACAAGTTATTCAACAGAAAGCTCTTTATTGATATTGAAACAAAGGTTACAATGGGGAGCAAGGCCAAGATTACAAGTCACTCAAGCTCACTCTTCTCACATTACAAGTTCACTCTGCTCTCTCTCATCTCTCAAATACAGTCTTGAGCCAGCGGAAGCTTCGGAAGGCGACATCCAAACATTATGTCCCGTATAAGTCTTTACTTCATGCGGCCGCGCGCTTCGAATCGCCAAGAAAATCCGTACCTCGACGCATCCAAGCGAGCTCCGCGCCACGAGCTTCTACCTGTGCCTGCACATGTAAACTATGTGGGTGTCAGTACTCAACTGTACTGGTGGAATGAGCTCCTCGTCCACCCATACAAAACCAACACGTTTGATTTACTTTTGTGCAACATAGTCCCCTTTATGATTGTCTTTCTACTCTAGCCTTAGGATTAGTTTTAGGACTGACGTCTTGGCCTATTTGTGTCTCTAGACCATCCCGTGCTTGCAACATCAACGTTAACCTATCAAGTCGTGTTTGCCTAACGGTCCAAAATCAGAGATACAACTACGCGGTAGTACCCAATTTCCTTAAGACCGTGCTATAAATCCTTTGTGTCGTGCCTCGCAACTATGTGCGACTCAACCATATCGCTGTCTCGCGGCCCGTGCTACTTTGATCACCAACTGACCCAATCAAGACTTCTGGGCTAAGTGTCACTTGACCAACTTTGCCTTGCGGCATTTTCTGACTTTAAACTCAAGACCACTCTCATCCAAACTATGCAACTTATATGCCGACAACTCAAGACTCGACGCCACATCTCGTGCCGAAGTACGACGCCTATGTTGATGCCAAATCTTAGGTCCAAACATTCCTTGTGTTCTAACTTGTACACACACCTTCGACTTGACTCCTTGATATAGTGCACTCACGACTCAACTCAGTCCAAAGGCACACTCGCGGATTGCCGCCCGTGCCGACTCATCTATATGAACTTGGTCACTGAATCCCAGAGCCATTGTGGACTACCTTTTAGCTGAGTATAGGATGGACCGATTCAGGTAGCTAGCCCTAATGAGCGTCCATCGAATACTTTGCCCCAGGAGCAGCTATTTTAGACTCCCAGAGCCATTTTTGTTTCCTTAGGCCGCATCGGTCCCGTGGCGCCACAGGTTGCCGTGCGGGAAAACTCTACCTTGTCGACAAGTTGTCCATGATCATGCAAGACTCGACTCAAACTGACGTCTCACACAGTCAATCTACTTCTAGTGTTACTATCTCTTTCGGGGCTAAGTTCAACACTTCTCACATTTGAGACCTTGCCTCGACGACCCAGTCGCGAGCATTCTTCTTTCTTGCCTCGACGACCCAGTCACGAGCATTCTTCTTTTCTTGCCTCAATGACCCAGTCGCGAGCATTCATCTTTCTTGCCCTATCATTTCACTCAACTCAAGAACAACTATTCGCAACACTTTCCAAACTCAATGAATCAACCGTGGCCCGTGCCTGAAAACACTAAGTCCGTGACATCGTGCCTTAAACCAACTTGAACTCTACGCGACGCCACCGCCCAAGACATACTCTATATGACGGGCTTGAAACCGTAAGACTAAGTTGTCATACCCAACCGTAGAACTCGTAGGACCGTGCTTGCTACCACTCTGAATGCTTAACGTAACTTGCCTAACATAACTTTGCAACAACTTGACGAGCGAAGGCTGCGTCAAGCTTTGCCTTATGTGAACGTGTCGTGCACGCATTCGACTTCGGACGACCAAGTCATTTGGTTGCCTAGACTTAGGCTAACACTTAGCTTTGCTGTGAATACCAACTTTCCTTCTCCCAAGCCACGGGACGAAGGACCGAGTGTCATTTTCAAAGCACGCCGTGCACCAACTCTAAGCCGACCGTTGGACCTTTCCATATTCTAACTAAATTCGACCCATCGGAATTATTCCCTTTAGCAATGTGAATTCGTCTCTTTTATTATCAAGCCTACTTGTGCAAGTTGAAAACATGCGATTTATTATATGAAGGCTAAGATGAGACAAGTACACCGAAACTACCCCACCTGAGCGAGCGGTCGCCTCGACCGAGCGATGTCTCCGAGTAGCCGTTGCAAGGCTAAGTCCGAACGCCGTCGGCGTTCCTATTCCTCCGATTGACTGAGCGGGACAGGGCACTACACCGTCCTCTTTGTAGTGATGTCTACAACTCTTTAATTTCATCATACAACATTAGGCTATCTGCCTATTAGCAGTGCTTCGCCGCTGTGACTTGGCTCGCAAAGTCGAGACATTATCCCTGCCTGGGAACCTCATGGTGGAGTCACCCCACTGTAGCATGGAGTTAAACTCCTTGTAGTGTTGTGCTACCGTGCTTCCTGTAAATCACACCAGGCATTCACTCTGTCCGAGAACTCATTAATGCGTTTATGCCATCCTCATCACATGATCTGTTTTTCGCAGAAAACATATAGTAGACAACAGTGGTTATAGGTCCATATCCTTTCCATGTCACAGAGGACATGTACCCAATGTTCCTGATACTTTTTCAGTTAGTGGTCCTCCCTTGAACCAAAAGCTAGATGCCTAGGAGATTTCTCTTTGAACTAATAACATAAAATTTTATGGTATGATTACAATAACACAATATCAGAATGCCTTCAAGTCCATTTTACAAGCTATGTCATCAACCAACTAGCGCTTGAGGCCCTTTGTGAACGGATCCGCCATGTTTTTCCGACTCCGAACATCAATCACTGCAATGACAATTCTCTTGATGAGATCGTGCAATGCTCTGTGCTTTAACCGCACAGTTCTCTTCTTCCCATTAAATAGGTAATTTGATGCCACCGCCGCAGTCGTCTGGTTGTCGCAGTATATCGAAATCGCCGATATCTGCGCCCCAATCACTAGAAGATCATACATGAGCTCCCGAAATCATTGTGCTTCTTCCGCTGCGGTATCTAGTGCAAAGAACTCAGATTCCATGCAGGAACGAGAGGGTATAGTCTGCTTTTTCAACTTCCACGATATAGCAGCTCCATCCATTGTGAAGATGAATCCACCTGTGGATCTCTCGCTATCTACCTCTGAGCACCAGCTGGCATCACTGAAGCCTTCTACTATCGGCGGATCTCTACTGTAGTGCATTGCATATGTCTGAGCCTTCTTGAGATATCTCATTACCCGTTTCATAGCTTTCCAGTGCTCAACGCCTGGGTTGCTAATGAAACGACTCAGCATTCCTATGACGAAAGCTATGTCAGGCCTTATGGCAGTAGTAGCATACATCAAACTCCCGATGACGCTTGCATACTCTAGCTGTCTGACGCTTTTTCTCGAATTAGGCTTCAGCTTCAGATCACACCTGTAAGACGTATCGATTACTGGAAGATTCTGATACCCGTAGTGTGTGATCATCTTCTCAATATAATGAGACTGTGACAACGCCAGTCCAGTTTCCGTCCGGATGATCTTGATCCCCAAGATCACATCAGCTTTTCCCAAGTCCTTCATGCTAAACTTGGTCAAGATGAACTTCTTTGTCTACGTGACACAACCCATATCCGTACCTAGGATCAGCATGTCGTCCACGTACAGACAAACGATTAAACCTCTTCTATCAGCGAACTTCGTGTAAACACACTTGTCCGTCTCGCTGACCCTATGCCATTTGACCTTATGGCATTGTCAAACTTTTCATGCCACATTTTGGGAGCCTGTTTAAGACCGTACAAGGATTTTACCAAATTGCCGACCGTCTTCAAGACCCTTCACGATAAATCCCTCTGGCTGTTGCATGTAAATCTTTTCGGTCAGCTCGCCATTCAGGAAAGCTATTTTTACATCCATTTGATGTATCATCAACTTATGTATTGCTGCGACAGCAATTAACATTCTGATGGTGGTCATCTGGGCTACTGGAGCATACGTGTCGAAGTAGTAGAAAACCTTTGGCTACTAGCCTAGCCTTGAACTTGTCAATAGTTCCATCTGCTTTCATCTTCTTCTTAAAGATCTATTTGCATCCGATGGGTTTTGCTCTTTCAGGAAGATCAAACAACACCCAAGTGTTATTAGAGGTGATTGAATCAATTTCATTGTCTATCGCCTCTTTCCAGAAAACAACGTATCTGGTCTTCAACGCCTCATCATAGGTAAGCAGATCTGCTTTCACATGATATGTGACAAAATCATTTTCGAAGTCCTTCGGCCTTCCCACTCGCTTAGTTGACGGCTCATCGAGTTATGGTTCAACAGTTGTTTCAACAACAACTTCTTGGACTACGTTCTCATTGGAAACTTCAATTTCCTACGCACCCTCATTGTTCGTCGGAATATCCGCAAGAACAATGTTTTTGTGCCTTGCAAATTTATCTTAAAAATATTCTGCGTCGCGAGATTCAATGATATGATTTGATTCAAATTTATCTTCAAAATTTATCTTCACACCTTGAAGCGTCAGAGACTTCCCTGAAGTCAGCTTCAACACCACCGTCCCGATCCCTTGCACTTCAGCTTGTGCCTGGTTCGCCACCTTAACAACTTCTGAAGTTGGTGTGTATGTGGTGAACCATTCCTTACATGAGCAGACATGACAGGTGGCACCAGTGTCTACCCACCAGTCAGAATCAGCCCCCACTATAGTGACCTGAGCAACCATAGCAATTACCTTAGTAATCATGGAAACCTTAATAGGCTCACCTTGTTCCGATTGCTTGGGCTTGGATTTGCATTC
>JANAVB010018950.1:77500-92500 GCA_029216955.1 Iris pallida
AAGTAGACACTTGAATAATGAGATGCCTTATGAATGATAGAATAAGAAATGAACTGGCTATGCTATCGACCCAATGAACTGAATGAAACACTAGAATCATGTACTCTCTGTATATCTGTTGCAAGAATATGAAATGATGCATGTCCCTTATAAGAAATGAATGAATGAATAAATGTCCCTATGAAATGAATGAATATTACGTCCCTCTTAAGAAAGGAATGATATGAGATACGTTGCAATGAACCAATTAATGAGAAATGATAAAGCTGGGATCGTTGAGATCACCAAATGAAATGATGGTAATGATGAAATGAATAAGTCATTGAATATGACTAATGATGCACTGTTGCCTTTACTTTCCTTAATATATCTTACCATGCGATTATGTTCACAATCGAGTCGGACACGCATTCGCATGGTCATGGACAACTTGTATACAAGGATTGAGCAATAATTTCCTCGAACGGTTCCTAGGGCCCTGGGGACCGATTCGGCCTAGGAGGAAATAATAATGAGTGCTATGGGAGCACGGATAAGACGGGGTGGCATAGAGGCTCGCCACCTACTATGCTGACCGCATTATCTTGAAATGAAATGAAATGAAAAGAGTCCATATGATTTAACAACACCAGTGACCATGTAGTCAGGATGCATGCTAATGAATGTTTTGTGCAGGCAGCGTAAGTATACGTATAACCTGTATTTGATGCAGGTATGAGAAGTCGGCTATCGGTAAGGAATCACATAATTGTGATATTGTATATGTTGGTTCAACTTGCCAGCTAAACATTGCTAAATGAAATGATGTTGTGTTGTTGCCTTTAAAATGAGAGACTATATAACATGCTCAACATGTTAAATGCGAATTTGCTGATACATTGCCCTTGTTGATCATTGCCATAACACTTGAATGATAACACCAAGTATGCTAAAGGATGCCTTCAGAAAGTACTTCCATAATATGTTCAACGTGTTAATTCAATGTTGATTAAATGATGCCTTACGCAAAGGAATGCTATACCATGCTAAGACATGTTTACTTCAATGTTTCTGCTCAAGAATTGTAAACTGATGCTAGGCCCAAGTAGAAAGATCATTCTATTAAATGCTTGCTAAAATTGACCAGTTAGTGTTGGTTTAGGCGAGTTGGTTGGATTCTGCTCGCCAGTACATAGATGATGTGCTGACCCATGTTTTGTGGGCAGGTGCTCGTGCTTGGAATGTTCTACACACGAAGATTAGCTTGATTGGTCCCGCGGTATCGAAGATTTGTTGGGCATACAGAAGCTCTCCTTGTTGAAGATGATGCCTTCTGTTTATAAAGGGCATAATATATGGAACATTGTAATCAGTTGTACCAGTGAGTTGTAAGCCAAGTCGTCATATCGAGTTGTAATCCAATGTATCCAAGTATCAAATGTAAGCTGTATAGCATTGTTCAGTTGATTTTCAATGTAAAGTGAGATGTGTTGTAAGCATTGTACTTCAATACAAGTCTTGTACTCTTCTTCAATTATCAATAAAGAGAATAAAGTTCTATATATCTCTGTGAGACTTTAAGTTATCCTTTTATCTCCGCTGCTATAAAGAAACTGATGTGTTTCTATTCAATAAGAAAGATTGTCCTTATTAACTTCAATTTGTCTGCTTCTGCCACTGCGATGTGTCCCTATTTGAAAATAATCGATTATGTACCATTTTTTGCCTTGTACAAGTGCAATACCAGACTTGTACGGCATCACGCCCAAGCGAGGACGATCGATTCCAAGAGATAAAATATGTGAATAAATGACTCTACGAATCGGGGTGTGACACATTGGTATCAGAGCACGGCTTTACGTCCTTGGTCTCTTCTTCGATTCGTTTCAAATCAAAGTTGCATCGACGATCACTCAACGTTGCTTCCGCGATCACTCAACGTTGCTTCCGCGATTAAATCAAAGATTGCTTCCGCGATTATGTTGTTGTTGTTCGGTAATCATCCTATGTTGCTTGTGTCTGAAAGTTCGTTGACCCTCTTGGCTGCTTACTGGATGTTCCATACAATAAGCCTAAATACATTGTGATGCCCTGAATGAATGATTGTTGTTGGTTTGGACACAAATAACCCAACTATGACTCGATGCCATAGTATGCTATGTTGTGAATGCTCTTGGGAATGTGAGAATATAGAAAAGTGGCTATGTATGCTGTAACAAGTTGAGAATTGCATGTGATGTTGGAAAAGATTTGGGAATGAATAATTGATGGATGAGTTCAACAGAACTGGTGAATTGACTCGTGTGCTGGCTACTACTTTTGAGACCCTAAGAATGTTGGCTTGTGATACTGAGATCCCGAGATGTTGGCTAAGCAGTGTGATCATTATAAATCATGAATGTCCGGAATAGATTTGAGTGGGATTGTTTAAGGATGGCTTCGTTTCTGAGTGGTATATTGCCTCTACCACATCAGAACGAGATAATTGTTGACCTTTCCTTAGGATAGCAATGAAACTATCTGGGGGTACTGGGTAGTGCCGAGACTTAGCTGTGAGTCATGTAGTGTTGCTAGATGACTCGAGTGTCCCTTGACGGTGATGTTATGTTGGGTAGCGAGATTGTCGAAAATTGTAACCGGTGGCTTGGTTAGAAATTATTTAGTCGAGTGATGACTCAGACTAGTAAGACAGTATGCTACGGGTAAATGGATTTGGCTAGAGAATGTTGTGGCTTAGAATATCTGAATGTTGATTTCGAATGGTTGGAT
This sequence comes from Iris pallida, assembly GCA_029216955.1. Lineage (NCBI taxonomy): Eukaryota > Viridiplantae > Streptophyta > Magnoliopsida > Asparagales > Iridaceae > Iris > Iris pallida. The sequence goes on from JANAVB010018950.1 coordinate 80,249, forward strand.
GCAAATTATATGTGGCTAATACAATGTTAGTTGCTAAGCTGAAAGTTTTGAAAATATTGTCGGTGAACCAAAGGAATATTAGAGATCTGTGCCTTGACTCTAAGGTGTAATAGATGTTAATCCATCTTGATCACCAAAGGATAGTCGTTGCATATGTGCATGTATGTTGAGGAATTGAATTGCACTAGAAAAATACCAAGTAGTGACTCTGAATACTGTTGTTGCCTAGAGGATGGTTAAGTGATACATAAATTGTCGGATTGAATGGGAACAAGAAATTTTAAATGTGTTGGATAATGTCGGTATAGGTAATTGTTGGTTGGGATATAGATTGCTGGCTTATGACTTAGTGGTGTGACTTCGTCATACAGACTGACTAATATGATTCCATAGTTGTGTTAAGACTATCGGAATCGATAACCCTTGAATAGTTAGCCTTGGCTTATGGGTTCGTGTGGGTACAAAGGAATTGGAATAGAAATTGAATCGTTGGGAATTTACTTGATGGATTATTAGAACGATGAGAATCCTATATTGGATTAGGATTGACTGTAATATTGATAGATCGATCTTAGTCGATCATTGGGTAAGTCTAGAGTGAGCCTCTGTGGGAATTATTTCCTTGAGGAAGACACTAGATAGATAGACTTGGCCCTAGAAACCGTGGGCTGCATGGCCAATTGTTGGCATAACCGACAATGGCGAATAGTTATTCAGACTGAGTGGATATCCATAGGTTTGGGTAGAGTCCCTTAGGACTGTCGGTTGCTTGTTGGCTCTGAGAATAAGAAACTAGCATGATCCCTAGTAGCCGTCCACTCTAGGGGAGTCACCTGAATGATTAGGTTTAGCTGACGGTATAGCTAACCATAGAGACTTGACCGAATAATAGGGTGACCAGTGGCGACCGTAGGATAACCTTTTGGTATTGAACGAGAGATGGTGATGAGTATGACCTAAGGATGATATGTTATATGTGTATGCTTCAACTTGTGCCTTGGAGATGTTTGACCGGTATCCATAGTCAGGTAGCTGGGTTAACCTTAACTGTTGCATAGAATTATACCCTGACTCGGGTAATCGATAGTGAGAGACGTCGGATTGTATCTTTTATGAAAGATGAATTACCTCGGTGAGAAATATTGTTGGAATTAGGAAGGAATATGATTGCATGTTGTGAACTCTTGATATGATTGGCTCTAAGATTAGACCTTTGATCGAATGTTAGAAATATTATGCCTGGATAGAGAGCTTAACCAAGTTGTCCCTGATATTAAGTATTGTGGCCTGGAAGATAGTGATTGTGGCGAAGTGAATAAAGCAATAAGTCAATTGAAAGGATGCTAAGTCGGATTTAGAAAAGAGAGTTATATCGTGGCTGAACGAATCGCACTAACATGGAAGTTGGCTGAAGTACATATGTTTTGGGGACGCCTAAAACATGTGTATGGATCCAGCCGAAGTGATAGGTTGCGACTGAGATAACATTATGGGAAGAAATTTATCGCTCTAGCGCGGACTTTGGCTGAAATGCATATGTTTTGGGGACGCCTAAAATATGTGTATGAATCCAAACGAAGTGATATGCTGCGACCAAGATAGAAATGCAAGGAAAATGTTGGTGAGTTAATGAGAAGTTGCAAGTAATTGAAAAAGAGAAAGACGGATCGAATTATTGATGGATTAAGATGGTACAAATGGATATCTATTTTGAGATGACCGAGTGTGCTGAAATGAATATTGAATTGAAGCTGAATGAATAACTCGTTGTGACTAAGTGAATCTAGTAGAAGAGTTGTTTCCTTAAGTTTCAAGGAAGAAATATTTTCTGAGTGGTATATTATGTAATGCCCCGCTCCGCACGAGACATTTGGTTGGCTTATTAGATGGGGTCAGAATGTTGGACCGTGACTTATATTGGGAATCGGGAGAATTGAGACTGATGCAGTCTCTCTTAGCTGGCTAGACGGAATGGGTATTGGAACGTGGCTCGCTGGTGGAGCTACGCTTAGTAGAATTATGGGTGATCAGATCAGAAAGACCCTTTATTGCAAGTGAGTGGAACTGTCCTTCCTCCTCCTTACTCCTTCATGCTTAATAAATGAAGTATTGAAATGCTATGAATTGTCCCTAATGTCCCATGTTTTAGTTGCTGAATAATAGAAATGCCTATGTTGAGAATTATTGAAATGTACAACACATTGAACTGCTAATGTGATTTGAGGCCTGAGAATGAATCGATAACATTGTCCCTTATGCATAACGCTGCCGGAACAAGTAGACACTTGAATAATGAGATGCCTTATGAATGATAGAATAAGAAATGAACTGGCTATGCTATCGAATGAAACACTAGAATCATGTACTCTCTGTATATCTGTTGCAAGAATATGAAATGCTGCACGTCCCTTATAAGAAATGAATGAATAAATAAATGTCCCTATGAAATGAATGAATATTATGTCCCTCTTAAGAAAGGAATGATATGAGATACGTTGCAATGATGCAATGAATGAGAAATGATAAAGCTGGGATCGTTGAGATCACAAAATGAAATGATGGTAATGATGAAATGAATAAGTCATTGAATATGACTAATGATGCACTGTTGCCTTTACTTTCCTTAATATATCTTACCATGCGATTATGTTCACAATCGAGTCGGACACGCATTCGCATGGTCATGGACAACTTGTATACAAGGATTGAGCAATAATTTTCTCGAACGGTTCCTAGGGCCATGGGGACCGATTCGGCCTAGGAGGAAATAATGATGAGTGCTATGGGAGCACGGATAAGGCGGGGTGGCATAGAGGCTTGCCACCTACTATGCTGACCGCATTATCTTGAAATGAAATGAAATGAAAAGAGTCCATATGGTTTAACAATACCAGTGACCATGTAGTCAGGATGCATGCTAATGAATGTTTTGTGCAGGCAGCGTAAGTATATGTGATAACCTGTATTTGATGCAGGTATGAGAAGTCGGCTATCGGTAAGGAATCACATAATTGTGATATTGTATATGTTGGTTCAACTTGCCAGCTAAACATTGCTAAATGAAATGATGTTGTGTTGTTGCCTTTAAAATGAGAGACTCTATAACATGCTCAACATATTAAATGCGAATTTGCTGATGCATTGCCCTTGTTGATCATTGCCATAACACTTGAACGATAACACCAAGTATGCTAAAGGATGCCTTCAGAAAGTATTTCCATAATATGTTCAACGTGTTAACTCAATGTTGATTAATTGATGCCTTACGCAAAGGAATGCTATACCATGCTAAGACATGTTTACTTCAATGTTTCTTCTCAAGAACTGTAAACTGATGCTAGGCCCAAGTAGAAAGATCATTCTATTAAATGCTTGCTAAAATTGACCAGTTAGTGTCGGTTTTGGCGAGTGGGTTGGATTCTGCTCGCCAGTACATAGATGATGTACTGACCCACGTTTTGTGGGCAGGTGCTCGTGCTTGGAATGTTCTACACACGAAGATTAGCTTGATTGGTCCCGCGGTATCGAAGATTTGTTGGGCATACAAAAGCTCTCCTTGTTCAAGATGATGTCTTCTGTTTATAAAGGGCATAATGTATGGAACATTGTAATCAGTTGTACCAGTGAGTTGTAAGCCAAGTCGGTGTATCGAGTTGTAATCTAATGTATCCAAGTATCAAATGTAAGCTGTATAGTATTGTTCAGTTGGCTTTCAATGTAAAGTGAGATGTGTTGTAAGCATTGTACTTCAATACAAGTCTTGTACTCTTCTTCAATTATCAATAAAGAGAATAAAGTTCTATATATTTCTGTGAGACTTCAAGTTATCCTTTTATCTCCGCTGCTATAAAGAAACTGATGTGTTTCTATTCAATAAGAAAGATTGTCCTTATTAACTTCAATTTGTCTGCTTCTGCCGCTGCGATGTGTCCCTATTTGAAGATAATCGATTATGTACCATTTTTGTCTTGTACAAGTGCAATACCAGACTTGTACGGCATCACGTCCAAGCGAGATCGATCGATTCTAAGAGATAAAATATGTGAATAAATGACTCTACGAATCGGGGCGTGACAGCGAACGTTTCAGAAGTTCTTTCGAACTTGCTGGTTCCTGGGAGCAGATCACAATAGGGCGAATCTTGCTTTGAGCAACGGTGATCTTCATCACCCCAACAAAATTGTCTTCATTAACTCCGGTTCTCACAAAAAGATCGTGACTTCAACTCGCGTTCTCATTAGAGACCGAGTCATCAACCTCGTGTTTGCCATTAAATATCAAGAACAAGAATTACAAAGGAATTGAACTTGATTGCAAATTCGGTTGTACAAGAGAAAGCCTAGAAAGAAATCTTAGGAAACAATCTAAGTACAATTGTTTAGTTTTTGATTTTGGGGGGTGAAGATGGAGGCTCGGGAAAGTGTAGCAACTCTGCCTTACTCCTTGGACTATTTGACACGATCCTTGCTCTTGAAGAAATTGTCCTTCGTAGGTTGTTCGCCTTTTGCATGGGTATGGTACCCTGTTATTTATAGTGATAGATATCTTGAGCCACATAGACGGTCATGTGACCATGTGGCTACAACAGCACACAAAGACCCGCTCTTTGGCCGCCAGCTGGTGACTTGTTGAGATTTTGTTGCAGCAAATCTGGGTGGTTGAGACTTGGTCAGCCTGCCACGTGTCCTGTCGCAGGATAGGATCAGTCTGCTCAAGTCATTTTGAGCCGCATAGGTCTTTTCGTATTCGGCCATACTGGGTCGTATAAGACTCATGCGGCTTAAATCGCAGTTTCCCTTAGTCCGCATGTAGCTTGGGAACTTTCGAACCACATAGATTCTATATTCTGGGCCGCATAAATCTCATGCGGCTCAGATTGCAGTCACCATTCGCCTCATGCAGCGCATAGATTGAGCCGCATAAGGTTCATGTGACTCGGGTCACAGTCCTTCTAGCCACATGACTATGTCCAGACTGGTGACATGACATTTTGTCTGATCACGTCTTATCTTTTTTTTTTTGTCAGTGTCAGAGTTGTCAGTTTTGACAGAGTTTGTCAGCTTCATCAGAAGAGCCGATCGTCTTGGCCGCATAAGCAACTCTTCTTTTTGCGGCTCAAATCAGTCGGGTTGCTTTTTAATATATAGTCCGAGATAGTAAAGATGGGCCGTAGTGGGCATATCGAGTCTGTCATGCAGCTCTTCTTTATGCGGATCAATTTGGCCCAAAGTACACATGCGGTCAGTTGTGATCCGCATGAACCCCATATTTTTTATGCTTCTATAAGACCCCCTTCAAAGCTTTCAAATTGTAAATTTGGAATACTTTGAATAAGAAGCATGGAGATAGGTCAAGCTGCAGGGAATTCTTCAAGTCAAGAGAGACCTTGAGCCGCAGGGAGATCTCTTGCCTCCCTGCGCCGCAGGGAGATCTTGTGCCGCAGGGAGATCCCATCTAGACTGCCAGCTGTCACTGCTGCATTTAATATCTTGATTTGGTTTTGGATTTGGGTTCTGTTTTCGGGATAAAGTTGACGGTTACTAAGGATAAAATCCCCAAACGTCATCATTATCTTTAATGGACTCGAGAATCGAAACGACGCTCTTTCGAAAACCTTATAAATATGGGTCATGCGGAGAGATTTTTCTCCTTCACCTTCTTCTCCTTCGTCTTCATTGTCACTGTCATCCTTTCTGTCCCAGTTAGCCATGGCTCCAAAAGCCTCCAAGTCGACTGGTGCTACGGCCAAAGGGAAGGGACTCACCTCTCCGTCGAGAGCTGCGGACTCTCCTTCCATTCATTCCGACGTGTAACCCCCTATCAAGGGTAAAGACGGTGGAATAAAACGACGAGTAAATTTTGAATGACCATAACGCATATTTTATGTGTCGGCCTGTCATGTATCGCCTCTATGCGTCAGGCATGATCGATGCATGCCCTATCTCATTGGACCGCATGTGTTCTGTATGATAGGGCCACATTGGCTGAAGAATGGCTTTGTTTCTTCTGACTGTTAACACCTTTCCCCCTTTTCATATTTTGTAGGGATCTGGCTAGCAAATTTCTCCAGGAGCGGTATCGGCGATTTTGGGCAGGGTGAAGATGCAACACTTGACACACACATCAGAGAGCTCAGAACTCTTCATGTTTTGGAAGGGTTTTTCTCAGATAGTAGGAAGAACATTTATACATCGGAGAGTCGGACGGTGGTTGGGCGTCATCGTGAAAGTTCTGTTTTTACGGTCCTCCAAGTAGGTAAAAGCAACACTAGGGATGTTGTTTTGAAGGTATGGTCCTTCTGCAATACGGAGGAGAGAAAACCAGCGCCTGTAGATGCTTTTAGCATGCTATATTTGCCTTCCTCCGTGCAGTTTCCCGAAGATTCAACAGCCTTGTTTGCTTCTCAGCAGTAAAACATGACTTCTTTCGAGAGCCACGAAACTGCTTTTTGATGAAGGCGAAGTGCTGCCAAACTGACCATACTATGTGTTGCTAGATTTTTTTCTTTTCTTTTTGCTGTTGATATAGTCCTATAAATATAACTGATTTTGAATAAACAGAATATATTCACTCCATTCTGCTTGTGGTATCTGTGGTGCTTGTACTAGATGGCCTAATACAACATTTGTGTTTTGATAAAGGACATCCCACTGGGGGGCTTTTTGTGGACCTATTGCCCTTTTGTGCATCTGGAGATGCGAGCAATAGATTTGAATAATATCTTGTGGACCTATTACCCTTTTTTGTGCACGGATGGTGTGAGTAATAGATTAGGATAACTTCTGTGGACCTATTACCCTTTTGTGCACTGGTGGTGCGAGTAATAGATTTTGAGACAAAACCCAACAGTGGTAATATGGACGTGATAGGTTTTGTGGTCTTAACACCATGTCTTTTATCCCGGGTTGGGTACATGTGTTAAGTCGGGAGACTATCGGTATCAGAGGTAATATAGACGTGACACACGATAATCAGGAATAAATCTTTGGTGGACCTATTACTCGTCTGCGCACTGGTGATGCGAGTAATAGATTTTGAGACAAAACCCAACAGAGGTAATATGGACGTGATAGGTTTTGTGGTCTTAACACCATGTCTTTTATCCCGGGTTGGGTACAGGTGTTAAAGTCGGGAGAGTATCGGTATCAGAGGTAATATGGACGTGACACACGATAATCAGGAATAATCTTTGGAAGTTTGCTCAGAGATAACGATAAGCTGGGCACTCCTGGGTGATAAAGCATTAGAGTGGAAGTTCAGAGGTATCAGCATACATGACTCGCCACTCAGGGAGATGCGATATGAATCTACTCGGAGTAAAATAGAGTGTGAGTTCAGAGGTACTTGGTGTACATAACTCGATGGCCTGGGAGATTTAGTGGTTTGAGGAAGTACCAGTATGTCCTTAGACATAGTATTTCTTTAGGAATTTGCCATTTATGGGCATCATGAGCAAGTCTCCGTTCTGCTTCGCGAGTCGGTATGCGCTGTTGGAGAATACGGTCTCGATGATGAATGGACCCTCCCACTTGGGCTGGAATTTGCTGGCAGTTTTGTGAGTCATGACCATCGGTCTGCGAACGACCAAGACGAGATCGCCTACTTGGAATGTCCTCTGCTTGACTTTCTTATTGAAGGTCCGAAAGATGCGTGCTTGATAGAGCTCGATGCTTTGTTGAGCTTGCAAGCGCTTCTCGTCTAAAGCTTCCAATTCTTGTAGCCGTCGGCGGTAGTTATCGTCCGATATCAACTGTTAAGTAAGGGCCACACGAAGTGAGGGGATCCGAGTCTCCAATGGGAGAACTACCTCGCTCCCGTACACCAGAGAGAACGGTATATTTCCTTTAGCCGTCCGACTCGTAGTACGGTACGCCCATAAGCATTCGTCCAACTTTTCATTCCAGTCGCGTTTGTTTGAAGACACGAACTTCTTGAGAAGCTTGATTATGGTTTTGTTAAAGGATTCGGCCAGACCATTAGCTGATGGGTTGTATGCTGTCGAAGCAATATTCTGAATCCGATTCTTGTCACAGAATCTAGAGAAGGCATGGCTTGCGAACTGCGGACCATTGTCATGAATGATCCTCCGTGACAGTCCAAAACGGTAAATGACGTGATTTTTTTTATGAAACTGTTCACGTTTGATGTCTTTATATCTGCCAGCGGAACAGCTTTTGCCCACTTGGAGAAGTAGTCGGTGATTGCAAGTATAAACGGGTGCCCTTTGGACGACGGCAGGGTGATTGGGCCAATGATGTCCATTCTCCATGCTTCAAATGGCCAAGAGGCCACCGTTGGGTGCAAGAATTCGGATGACAGATGTATGAAATCTGCGTGGATCTGACAAACCTTACACTTCTTTGCATAGTCGACTGCGTCTGCTACCATCGTGGGCTAGTAATAGCCCATCCGACGGAGACGGTCCTGCAACTTCGGTCCAGGTTGGTGAGTCCCACAAACACCATCGTGAGCCTCGCGTAAGGCTTCTTTGGCTTCTGCATTTGACAAACATCTTAACAGCAGCCCATTGTAAGATTGTTGATATAACATTTTTGTTTTTGTGTCATAAAAGAATCTGAGAGAATGCTTTCTGATTGAAGTTGCTTCTTTCCTATTCTCAGGCAGGATTCCGTAGACTGCAAAGTCGATGAACGAGAGTATCCAGTCTTGCACGTCATTGGTTATCTGGGCGGAGTAACTCATATCTAGTTGAACATTATTTTTGGTGACAGACCAACTCATGGCCTATCACGTCGACTAGATGATGAGCATAATTTGGAACCGCCAAAGAGGCGGCGAGGCCTGCTAGGGCATCGGCTTCAATATTCTGGAGCCTAGGAACATGCTCTATAAAGAACCCCTCCAAGGTTGCAATGATGGCAATTGCTATCTGATGATAAGGAATCAGGTCCTCGTTACGAACCTCGTATGAGCCTTGGATCTGATTAACAATCAGCTGAGTCGCCATACGCTTCCAGATATTTGACCCCTACCTCTTTTGCGAGTCGGAGTCCGATGACCAGAGCGTTATATTCGGCTACATTGTTTGAACAAGGTTCTGTGAGAGAATATGCCCGATTGACTACCAACCCAGAGGGAGAAATTAATACTACCCCGACTCCAGCGACGATATCACCTTGTGTCCCTGTTCTTGAAGCACCGTCAAAGAACATTCACCTAACGTCATCATGTGAAGTTATGTTTGAGTTAACGACTTCGTCTGGGATTTCTTTATAGATTCTGGCTGTTTCTGAGCCTGGATGGGCTGCTAGAAAGTCGGCCAAGGCTTGACCTTTGACAGCCTTCTGCGGAACGAAGACCATGTTGTAGGGGGATAACAGTATCGCCCATGTGGCTAGACGAGGACTGAGTGCGCCTGGCTAGGTCATGAGAACCCTGAGGGGATTAACTCTCGAGACAACATGGATGGTTTGTCCTGACACATAGTGTCGTATTTTCTGAACGACAACACCAAGGCAAGACATTCCTTTTCCATGGCGGTGTACCTATGCTCCGTCCCTACCATCATTAGGCTGAGATAATAAATGGCTTGTTCGTGTCCCGCATCATTGTTCTGTGCTAGCAAGGCGTCGAGGGAGTGTTCCATCGCCTGTACATAGAGCATGAAGGGCTTTCCGGCGACCGGGGCTACCAGAACCGGCGGATTCGACATGTATTCCTTAATGTCATCAAAGGCGCGTTGACATTCTTCATTCCATATGAAAGAAACGTCTTTCTTCATGAGTTGTGTGAAGGGTTGACATCGTCCTGAGAGGTTAGATATAAACCTCCTGATGTAGGCTAGTCTTTCCTGAAGGCCGCGGAGTTCACGGAGGTTCCTCGGTGGACTCATCTCCAGGATTGCCTTTGTCTTATCGGGGTCTATGTGAATGCCCCAGAAAGTAATGACAAAGCCCGAGAACTTCCCGCTGGACACACCCAGGAAGGACTTGGTTGGATTCATCTTCAGATTGTGTGCTCCCATAAGGTCGAACACTATCCTCAAATCGTGTAAATGATCATCCTTGGAGCGGCTTTTGACGGTGATGTCGTTAACATAACACTCTACCGTCTTGCGCAAGTGATGTCTGAAGATGACGCTCATAGCTCGTTAATATGTAGCACCGGCGTTCTTCTGGCCGAAGGGCATGACTGTGTAACATTATACACCGATCGGTGTTCGGAATGACGTGTGCTTCTCATCGTCAGGAGACATTTTAATTTGATTGTATCCTGAAAAGCCATCCCTAAAGGACATGCGCTCGAAGCCACACGTATTATCGATCATTATGTCGGTGATGGGAAGAGAGAATTTATCCTTAGGACATGCTGCATTCAAATTGCGAAAGTCGATGCAGATTCAGATTTTTCCGTTCTTCTAAACAACTGGTACTATATTAGTTATCCAGTCTGGGTGTTGCTCCTCGCGGATGAAACCGCTAGCTATAAGCTTATTTACTTCCGCTTTAATGGAGTTCATGATGTCTGGACGGAATCGCCGTTGCTGTTGTTTGACTGGTTTTGTGTTCGGATGAATGTTGAGCTTATGAAGTGCGATCTCGGGGTTTAACCCTGACATGTCTTCATAGCTCCAAGCGAAAACGTCGATATACTCTCTGACGAGTTGCAACGACTCCCGCTCGTCGTCCGACAGGCTTTTACTGACGAATATTGGCTTTGGAGAGGATTCATCACCGAGGTCAACTTGCATGACCTCATCTTCACTAGGCGGGTCACGTAGTTCAAAGCGCTTCTCCCATTGTGCATCTAGTTGTTGGACCCATGGCTCCAATTCAATAGGTTCGAGTAGATCTTCGTCTCCCTCTTCAATGTCAGCGGATGCTATGTTGATAGATAATGTCTGCCTGAATATATCTCCAATGCTGTCATCGAAATCGTATGTAGGTGATTCGGATGAGTGGAATGCCACTCGCATTCCTCATCGGAGTTCTCGGGCGTTGTTGCTGGTGTAACATAGCCGAGGCCGCATTTGGACTTGCCGTAATAATCTCGAGATTTCTCAGACGGGGTTGACAGCTGCAGAGGCGATCACCGACCGTTGCCGTAATTCAGACCTGGGATAGCCTCCATGTCGTACCCCTGCTTTTGCCTGAAGTACTTAGCTTGAACAAGTAGAGCGGTAATCTCCCAGTATCGGGTTCGAGATCAATCTCTTGAGGCATGATGGGTTGAGGACCTTCTTTTCGGCCGAAGATGATCGTGTGATCCCCTTCTCTTCTTCCTAGGACTAGGAAGTAGGCACCTCTAATGGGAGTAGGTCGGTTTGCGGTATAGACGGTTGTCACCTGTGTGTGCAGGTTAATATCCAGACCGTGCCCCACAATATACATCAGATTATTACACTCAGGATAGTTCAACGACAGTCTCTTATTGATGAAATAAGGAATTTTGTCCACAGGGATTATATCATCAGGAGAGGGACTATCCACCTTTGCAACAAGATACTTCGCGAGTTCTGCCTCCTCTTTAGCTACCCCCTGCGTGACCGGAGGTTGGGACGCTGTCTTGGGCAACTTGACCACTAAGGGTTCTGCTTGTGGCATTGGCTTGCCTGAGGGTCTCGGATCAACACTTGGTTGTCGGCTCGTCTTGGGAAGACGGTAACCATCGGCTCGGCAGAGGATTTCGTATCTTCCGATTGCCTTTGACTGAATTTTGGCAATCGGATCACTCCACGGAGGGCCTCGCATCTTCCGATCGCCTTTGATTGGATTTCGGCAATCGGATCACCATCGGCCCGATGACGGATTTTGGCTCCTGGCTGGACCTTGGAGTCGGATGACCATCGGTTCCGACTGTGTAGCTGGAGCGGGAGAATCAGGCACCTCTTTATTCAAAGTTGCGACAAGGGGTGCGGCTTTGCCCGGTTTACGGGTCTGGAGATGAATTCTCAAGGGTTCCTCTGGCCCTGTGATGGCCTCCAGTTCGTCCGTTATGTGCTTCTTGGATTCTTCATGTAGACAAGCCTTCGAAGGATAATAAGACTCAACCCCCTTGAAGGGATCGATGTTGGCGAATTCAGTCTTCACGAAGCCGTGCTTATTGACATACTTGAAGCACTGGTGGAGTGTGGATGGCACGATCATATAGTCATGTATCCATGGACGCCCTAAGAGGATATTGTAGGACGTATCTGCATCTATGACGTAGCAGGTAACCTCTGTCCTCAGGTCCTCGATTTGACATTTCAATCGGATCTTTCCTAAGGGATAGCTCTTTCCCGAGTTGAAA
>JANAVB010018950.1:97500-156539 GCA_029216955.1 Iris pallida
CTGTCCAGACTGGTGACATGACATTTTGTCTAATCACGTCTTATCTTTTTTTTTTTGTCAGAGTGTCAGAGTTGTCAGTTTTGACAGAGTTTGTCAGCTTCATCAGAAGAGCCGATCGTCTTGGCCGCATAAGCAACTCTTCTTTCTGCGGCTCAAATCAGTCTGGTTGCTTTTTAATATATAATCCGAGATAGTGAAGATGGGCCGCAGGGGGCATGTCGAGTCTGTCATGCGGCTCTTCTTTATGCGGACCAATTTGGTCCAAAGTACTCATGCGGTCAGTTGTGATCCGCATGAACCCCATATTTTCAATGCTTCTACACCTTGTATCTCACAAAGAGAACGAGTATTCATCTCCGTGTCTCACTAAGAGATCGAGATTTCCATCTAACCATCTGTTTCGGGAGTAACATACTTCCTCAGAAATATTGCTATTGCTCCCTTTCCTCGGATACTTCGTAAGGCCATGGGAAGACTATCTGAGTACATAAATTATATTGGAACTTGCAAGTCTTTGAGCTACCATATCTAATGATTTAATAATACATGACAATTTTTTTTGTCAAACACAAAACATGTTCTAATCATATAAAACTTTGGAACTTGTCTTTGAGCTACCATGTCTAATCAATTAATCGTACATGACAAACTTTTTGTCAAAAAAACAATATCTGTTTTAATCATATAAAACTAATGTTGTTCCTTATTATGGGACCATCATGAAAACAGGTCAATTACGAAGCAGGCGGATGGGTGACACATCAAGTCTCGGATATATGGGCAAAAACATCACCTGACCGTGGCGATCCTGTGTGGGCTATGTGGCCGATGGGCGGGGCTTGGCTTTGTACTCATTTGTGGGAACATTATACCTTTACGATGGATAAGGTAAAATCTTTTGCCATATGCAGAAAGTTATCAAAATCTATCATTAAGTATTCGGCTGGAACCATATATCATTCTGTCATTCAGACATACGAATCAAACTTAATTGTCTACTGTGAACTGCACTCCCAAGTATCTATTACTTATTGTATTAGTATGATAATATTCAGAACAAGAAACCTTATTGAACAACCCACCCTGTTCTCTTGGTGAGGTCTAAATCTTTACTGATCTCCAAGATTTATATCTCAAGCTATAATATTGGAGTGTATCATGTAAAATCTGGTGAAAAGAAACATCATACGAAATCATACAAAATAATGTTCCATATTGTGTTAACTACTTGTCGTAGATATTAGATCTATTCTGTTCTTAAAAGACCATTTCTAAGGGTCTGCTTGGTAATGGTATTTTCACTTGTTTTGGGAGATTTTTGAGCCGGTCGTTTATGAAGTGTTTAAAATATCTTGCTTGGTAATTTTTTTTTGAGTCGATGGTTTTGGCCGGCTCAATCCACCACCCCCTCAAAAAAAAAAAAATACAGTGATGTAATTTTGGATGTCTTTATAAACACCCCAAATAAGGGTGTTTTGAGGGTTTCTATTTTTTTCTTCCATTTATATCCTTATCAAAAACATAACTAAAGCTACTAATACCTACCATATGTATCATGTAAAATCTGGTGAAAAGAAACGCCATACGAAATCATACAAAATAATGTTCCATATTGCGTTAACTACCTGTCGTGTCGTAGATATTACGAAAATGATCTATTCTGTTCTTAAATGACCATTTCTAAGGGTCTGCTTGGTAATGGTATTTTCACTTGTTTTGGGAGATTTTTGAGCTGGTCGTTTATGAAGTGTTTAAAAAATCTTGCTGGATAATTTTGTTGAGTCAATGGTTTTGGCCGGCTCAATCCACCACCCCCTGTTTTTAAATTTTTTTCAAAACCGTTAGTTAATGAATGACAAAGCATGGATTAGATTGGTTTAAAAGTCGCTACTTAAAACCGTCCAAGATCGGACCCTCTCATAACCGTTCATAACTGGCACTTTAAAAACACCTCATAACTGCTACCTTAACAATTGTCAAGCAGACCCTAAAAGATTCTAACCTTGGCTTTGTTTAGGTTCTATGCAAAAGGAAATGGAAATATAATATTTTTATTTACATGACTGATATGATTTTTGTGTACAGCTTCTAGTTCCTTTTGAATGTTAATTGACAAATTTTTCAATTTTTTTTGTACAGGTAATGAAATTAGGTCAAATTGGTTGTAGGGATAAAATTTTGCCAAAAAAAAGATGTAATAGGCCAGACGGATTGGGGTATTCCTTGATTTTTTTTTCCCCAAAGAATACATCAGACCATCTTGGGTATTCAACACAAACTACACCAGAGCCAGATTCTATGATGTTTTGAATTTTTTTGAAATTTTTACATATAAGTCCCTTATATTTTCATGATTTGCATATAAGTCTATTTTCGATACAAGTGAGTTTTTTTTGATAAGTTTCTAAAAATATATGCAAAAACTAAAAACTTCCTTATATATACTAGTAAATGCACGTGCTTTGCACGTTTGATAACGTATAATAAGAATATATTCCAATTATAGTCAAATATCGTTTCTATCTCATGTGGTTAAGGTGGAAGGTTTTCTTCTTGTTTGGTTGAGTTTGAGTCCCCATTTTGCATATATATAACAATTTTAAACTTATTTTAACAATTTTTTACATAATTTATTTTTTTTGAAAAAAAATGCTTGATGATATACACGGCTTAGACGGCTCAATTTTGAGCCGTTTTGAAGCCCCTTTATAATAGTAGAGATATATATTTTTATTTTCCTCATAGAAGAATATATTAAAAATGGTTAAGATTATTGTGGTAAAAATGAGAAAGATTTGATGTGTTTCAGAGAGCGCCAAAGAGGATAAGAATATTGTGCCTTACAGAGCACCGAAGAAGATTATAACCTTCGAAGGAGAGCAACAAGGGAATGGGGTATCGATGAGCAAATATCGGCTGAGTCATCGGCACAAAAGACAGGGACTTGCATAGATGGGGGACTTAACCATCAAGCAGATGCTGTAGAGTTATATGTAGGGGTGAGCAATATACGGTTGAAAAACCGTAAACCGGGCCGAACCGAACCGAACTGGCCATTCGGTTCGGGTTGAGAAATAACGGGTCGGATCTCGGGTCTGCTATTATGAAATTTCGGGTTTCGGGTCGGCTATCGGTTATTGGGTTCGGTTACCCAACCGACCCGAAAACCGATTAGTTATTTTTTTATTTATGAAATTACTAAAATACCCCTCGGGTATATAAAAATCCTAACTCTCAGAGAACCCTAAAGTTTCTCTCTCTCACTCACTCTCGTCTCTCCGTCTCTCGCCGCCGGCTGTTACTCCCTTCTCTTCGAGAACCCTAACTCTCTAGAGAACCCTAACCCTAACTCTAAGAGACAAATCTCTCCCTCTCTCGTGCTATCTCTCTCTCTCTCGTGTTAACCCTAGATCTGGGCTGTCTGGATGTGGCTATCGAGAAACCCTAGATCTCTCTGGAGAACCCTAACTCTCGAGCTAAGCTAGATCTATCGAGATCTAGCCTTAATCTGGTAAGAAATCTAATTATTTCGATTTTATTTCGATTTTTGTCTATTTTATTTCGATTTTTCTAATTATTTGGTTACTTTTGTGCATGTGCTTGAAATCTAACCTAGATCTAGAGGATTCTAACCTAGATCTGGCCCCTTGGCCCTTGCTCTTGCTGTGCTGTTGTCTTCATCTCTCGATATTAGGAATCTTGCTGTGCTCTTGCTGTGCTGTTGTCTTCATCTCTAGATCTGGCCACTGTAAGTATAATCTACCCCTTTCTTTCGTAATTTCCTGAATATCTTATGTAGATATTGTTTGCAGTGCACGAAAATATGTTTGCAGTGCACGAAAATTGGTGGTTTAAAAATTTGGTTCATGAATATCTTATGTAGATTGGCATGTTAATATGTTTGCAGTGCAGCATGTTTAATGTTCTTATTAGCAGTGCAGCATGTTTAATTTTTGCACTTTGCAGTACAGCATGTTTAATTTTTGCACTTTGCAGTGCATTATGTAGGCTCTGCTCTGCAGTGCACTTTGTTTAATATGTTAATATGCAGATTGGCATGTTAAATTTTCTGATAGTCTTTACTTTGCAGTGCATTATGTAGGCTTTGTTTAATATGTAGATTGGCATGTTAAATTTTCTGATAGTCTTTACTTTGCAGTGCACTTTGCAGTGCATTATGTAGGCTTTGTTTAATATGTTAATATGTAGATTGGCTCTGCTCTGCAGTGCACTTTGTTTAATATGTTAATATGTAGATTGGCATGTTTAATATGTTAATATGTAGATTGGCATGTTAAATTTTTGCACTTTGCAGTGCAGCATGTTTAATTTTCTGATAGTCTTTACTTTAATACTTTTTGTACTTTGGAACATTTTACTTTGTCTGTTGGTGGTTTAAATTAGCATGTTTAATGTACAAATTGGGGGCTTAAATTAGCAGTGCAGTATGTAGGCTCTGCTCTGCAGTGCACTTTGTTTAATATGTTAATATGCAGATTGGCATGTTAAATTTTCTGATAGTCTTTACTTTGCAGTGCATTATGTAGGCTTTGTTTAATATGTAGATTGGCATGTTAAATTTTCTGATAGTCTTTACTTTGCAGTGCACTTTGCAGTGCATTATGTAGGCTATATTTGATTCATTCTTTCATTTAGATTTGGGTAAGTTAACGGTGGAGTCAACATCTACAAGCGAGGTTTGATTGCTCTTTCTCTTTAAATGTGGAGACTATATTTGGGGAGTATATTTTGGAGTATTGTAACTTGGATTACTGTAACAGTATTTTGGATAACTTGGTGGCTTGGTGCTGCTATATTTTGGTGCTGCTGTTGTAACTTGGTACTGCTGTTTTATTTGGACCTTGCTGGTCCCTCTGGATTTCTACTATTTTGAAGTGTTCCAATGTATGTTGGTGCTCTGTTGTTTATTGACACTCTTACAGTGCTGCAGTTTTATATGTTGGTGACTTGGTAGTTGCCTAGTTGGTGCTGCTGTTTTATATGTTGGTGCTGCACCAACTTCTAATCTTTTATATCTGCTTCAATTTGCTTGTCCAGGAAATAACTTTATATCTATGATGCTAATTTATTTCACGTCTTTTTCTTCAAAGTTTTACTAACATATTAGATGAAAAAAAGGCAATGATGATGAGGGCTTGGGAATAATAGAACTGATACTACATGGCATCAATATATGATGCATAAATGAGCCATATCTGAGCCACAATTTAGGTTTTTTTTTTCTCGTCTTTATTTTGTTTTCCAGGAAAAGCTAGGGTTTGATGATGATGGCAAGATAACTATCTGGAAGCCTGGAAATGTTGGTCAATTGCTCTGACTCCTGGAAATGTTGCTGAATCCTGGAAATGTTGTTTCAAAAAATTGTTGTTCAATTTATTATATTTGATTGATTTCCTGGAAATTGGAATTCTGAGAAGATACACTGTGCATTTGTTGTTTCCAAAAATTGGAATTCTTGTTCAAAACTATGACAAAAACTGGAAATGTTCAATTTATTATATTGTATTGCTGAATCCTGGAAATTTTGCTGAATCCTGGTTGCTGAATCCTGGAAATGTTGTTCAATTTATTATATTGCATTGCTTTCCTGCATTTGCTGGCTTTAATATATTATACT
Source organism: Iris pallida (assembly GCA_029216955.1). Classification (NCBI taxonomy): domain Eukaryota; kingdom Viridiplantae; phylum Streptophyta; class Magnoliopsida; order Asparagales; family Iridaceae; genus Iris; species Iris pallida. The sequence continues at coordinate 103,139 of JANAVB010018950.1, forward strand.
GCAATTTCTGGAAATGTTATTGAATCCTGGAATTTACCCTTTAAGTGGGCCGGCCCATTGGGGCCCATACAACCGACCCGAACCGAAAACCGAAAAAATAAATTCGGTTCGGCTTCGATCGGTTTGTCAACATTCGGTTCGGTTCTCGGTTTACAGGAATAAGGTTATCGGTTTTGTCGGTTTTACTATTTTCGGTTCGGTTTGAACCGAACCGAACCGTTGCTCAGCCCTAGTTATATGACCTTGGAGAAAATTTTCATTACATTGTAGAAAAGTTTCTAACAAAACAAGCATTCTCTCTCTTACCAAAAGTCTCATTTCTTAGGTTTTTTTCCTTCCATTTTAGACGGTTCTCTATTCTAGTTGCACCCCGTAGCTATCTTTCCACGAGCATTGTGCGTTTTAGAGGTTCTAGTTGATTGGCGTATGAGACTGTTGTTGGACAAGTAGCCTATACTATTCTTCCATGAGGAAACAAAAAAAGAAAATATAACGGACTTTTTAGTTTTTGTATATATTTTTAGAGACTTGTCTAATTTTTTTTTTCACTTATATTCAAAATAGACTTTTATATGCAAATCATGAAAGTACAAGGGACTTATATGCAAAAATTTCAAAAAAGAAATCAAAACGCCATAAGATCTGGTGTATTCTTTGAAAAAGCAAGTCCGTCTAGCGTTGTTTGTGCTGAATACACAAGACGGTTTGGTATACTATTGGAATTTAAAAATAAAAAATAAAAATAAAGGAATACGATGGTCCTTCTCGCGTATTGTATCTCCATAGGGAATTTTCACAAATTTTTATCCCTACAGACAATTTGCCCTAATCCTGTAGAAGATTTTCTGTTTAATTGATGCGTGGCTGAAATTGTCTTTTTCGTTGTGACTAGAGAGTATAGTGTAGCAGCAAATTTAGTATTTGTTCTGAACTTTCTTTGTTACACCTGATTACTTTGGGATTGTATCAAGCTGTTTCCGGAAAGAATTCAGCAGGTCTACTTAATTTCTAATGTATGGATAGGGTTTTCTAGAGAAGACAGCATATCCTCTGTTGGAAAGATGTGCTTTATTTTTGCTGGATTGGTTGATTGACGGTCGTGGAGGGTATTTGGAAACCAATCCTTCGACTTCACCTGAACATTCTTTTATTGCACCTGACGGCAAGACCGCTAGTGTCAGCTACTCGACGACTATGGATATGGCAATCATAAAAGAAGTTTTTTCTGCCATAATTTCTTCGGCTGAGGTAAATAGAATAGCATTCCTGCCGTATTCATTTGTCTGTACAAATTTCCGGTGAATGAATTTTTCCCTCATCTTAATTCCAAGAACCAGATATTTACCATTCTGTATTCTGATTATATGAGTAAAGATTAAACTTAGCAAATTTCTTTCCATATTAGGTTTTGGGAAGGTCGGATAGTGATGTAATCATTAAAGTCAAGAGCACAGTTTCAAAGCTGCCACCAGCAAGAATAACCAGATATAATACTATTATGGAATGGGTAAGTGGAAGTTTTTATTGATTTCATATTCAGGGGATTTTCGACTAAAATAGGGTGTTTGTTTAATAATTTCTAAAAGAAATGGTACTTCTAAAACTTATTACCAAAGTACCAATCTTTTTTTATATTCATGTTATCAAAATGCGATTTCATAAGTGAAATCATGTTTTTGAAACATGATTTCCAGTCCATCCTGTAAGTTTTCATATTTAAAGTAATGTTTAAAAAAAAGGCAATTTAGTGTAATTCTTTCTGAAAATTCGACTCCAAAAAAAGAATCGTAATTTGGTAATTTATTTCAGAATGAAGCTAAAAGCCTAGTTTAGTCTAGTTTAATTGAAATTCCTCTCTTCAGGTAGTTGATCTTTCATTGAGCCCTGTAATAGTTTAGAAAATTTATTTTGGAGTGATGAATTGTATGGTCTGTATATTGTTGTTTTTACAGGCACAAGATTTTGAGGATCCGGATGTGCATCATCGGCATTTATCACACTTATTTGGACTTTTCCCAGGCCATACGATGACACTTGAGGGAACACCTGATTTGTGTAAAGCAGCTGCGAACACCCTTTACAAAAGAGGTTCGTTTATGGAACATCTAGGGGATTTTAGTTTAAATATGCACATTATAGATTTTGAATTACTTTGCAGTGTAGTCCTCTAGATACGCAAGCAAAGATAAAAACAATGGTTAACTTGGGTATCTAGAGGTCTATATTCATGTCCGAAAAATACTTCGTCGACGCCTGTGTAAGAAGACATGGTCAGCCCATGTGTAGGGCTGGAAGGGTCCTGAAACATGGCTAAAATGATTTAGTAATTTCTTTAAAAAAATGATTTGGTAGTCCTGCTTGTGTCCAAGGTAATCGAGATATGAGAAAATAAAACTTCTTTTAAGGAGGCCTTTATAGCAAGTTTTGGAGTATCGGAATTGGTTTTTGGCCCTGCTTATCAGTATTTGTCTCGGTAGTTTCAGATTGTAGTTTTTCATATCCGAAAACCAAAATATGATTATAATTGTTAAAAATAACACTACAACAATATTTGATACACTTAGCATAATTTATGTATTTTTAGTCGTTTCTTATTAGCTTTGAGTGGAATAATTTACAACATTGGTGAATCATTCACCTCAATAGCTACTAATGTTTATCTACGTGCTTTTAGAGTGTGACCCCCACTATAGATTGTCTTAAGTGAAATAAATTAAGATGAATACATAATGTAAATTTATGGACATAAAATTTTGACTAACAGTAATGGTGTGTCGATATAATATGGATTTTCGACATAGTGAATCATAATCTCGACATTGTTATCCTTTATACTTGTTTTTATCTTTTCTCTTTACTTAAGCCACCGGAAAAGAGCCCAAATGTCGGTATTGGCTAGTATCAATGACAATTATATATATATATATGAAATTTACCTTTTATATATATATTTTTTTGGAAGAAGGTAATTTTTATTCTGGCCCGTAGGCCTTACAAACTCCTCTGCCCGAAGGCTATATCACGGCTCGAACCTGGGCCGCACCGCACCTATCATGACCGCATCCCGTCCGCTCCAGGCTGTACGACACCCATCTCACTTTAATTCTAACAAAGAATTGAAAGTGCTTCCCCAGTTGCTTGAACCTGCAACCTCTGGGAAGAATATGCCTCACTCTAACCACTTGAACTAGAGGTCTTCGGCCATATATATATATTTTGGAAAAATGGTTAATTTTATTCCAGAGCAGTGCAATAATCGTACAACATACAAACAAAGTGGGACTTCCACTCATCAATTCTCCATAGCATTTACATCAAACTTGATATTATGGAGAATGCCTATCGGAGGGGTGACCAACCCCTCAAATATCCGACGATTTCGTTCCCGCCAAACATACCAAACGGAAGAAGCCAGTCGAACTCTGGCGGTCCGGAACCATTCCTTCCCTCGACCTCTACTATCCCGGAGTACCGTGATGATGTCCCCAATACCCTTCCCGGAGTCGCACCCTCCCAACGCTCTACTCTGCTCCTTCCAGATCTGTCAAGCCAGGGCACACTCGAAGAAGATGTGCCTTATAGATTCATGCTCCAGACTGCAAAGCACACACTTGGGATCTGGCACCGGCACTCCAAACGAACTCAGACGATCCCTAGTCAAAAGACGGCCCAGTAGAAGCTTGTAGATACAAAGCTGCATCTTTCTGGCCAGACCCTTGCACCATACGAACTCGTAATCAGAACTCTGAGGAAAGGTGCGTCGGATGAGATTGTAGCAGCTTCGGAATTGGAACTCTCCAGTTCCCGGAGTGGCTCCAATCGGCTCCCAAATCCACCGATCAGCAGGCAAGTCCGGATCAATGGCAATAGTACTAATGATCCCACCCAGCTCCTCGGTAAATCGATAAGACTCCTGCCTCCACTTCCCGTCGCGAATGATACGACTACACATTAAGCCCCGCCTGTCCTCCTGATGTGTCGGTGCTCCCCTGATGTCCAATAGCGAGCTCCGATCTATCGAAGGATCCCGCCAGAGGTCCGTTCCAGACCCATCCTTCATGACCTTCCGGATTGCGGATTTGAGAACCCCCTTGTGTCTCAAGACAGTCTTGAACGTGACGGAGTGATTGTTGTCAGTAGCACACGTCCAAAAGTTGTCCTGCTTCACGTATCTGCTGTGCATCCAGTCAGCCCAGAGAGACCCCCCGTTGATGAATCTCCATGCCAGCTTAAGCGCAGAGGCCTCCTTAATCTCCATCAACGCCCTGAGCCCCACTACTCCTTCCTTCCTGGGTCGACAGAGCTGCTCCCAGGAGATCGCATGCATACCACCACTCCAAATAAAATCTGCACAGATCCGCTCCACTTTTCTAGCAGTGGCAATAGGAAGGAGGATGGATTGCAGCCAGAAGTGAGCTACGACCATAATTACCGATCTGACCAGCTCGATGCATCCTCCAACTGACAATCCAGCGGTTTGCCAACCTTCCACTATCCTCTGGACGTACTCCACCAAACTATGGCAGTCCTGATCCCGCGCATAGTTGACCGTGAGAGGAACTCCTAAGTATCGCACCGGAAGATCACTTCTCTCGATACCCAGCACATCGGCCCGCTCCTCCTTCTGGGGACAAAGGGAGCTGAAGTACACCCGGCTCTTCTCCCTGTTCATCTGAAGGCCCAAGAGGGAATTCAACTCTCCCATAATCTCCACAAGCGTCTGCATACCCTCCGTTGATGGCTGGATGAACACCAAGAGGTCATCTGCATAAATAAGGTGGGTAACTGGTGGATCCACCCTCCAAAACAATGGGACCAGCCTCCCTCGGTGTACTTGCCTAAGCCCACGATTGCTCTGGAAGTACCCATAAGGAATGCCCTAGATGAGGACAGAGAAAGTGGGAGACGTGATGCACTCCCGGATCAATGCAACCCAGTGGTCCCCGAAACCCATGGATGTTATCAGGTGGCCGAGGAAGTCTCGATTGACCATATCATACGCCTTCCTCAGGTCCAGTTTCACACATGCCTTCTTCCCTCCGGGTTTGTTAAAGCCCCTTACCATCTCACGAGCCAGGAGGCTGTGCTCAGCAATCGACCTCTCCTTGATAAACGCAGCCTGGTTCGGAGATACCAAGTCCTGCATGATCCCCTCCATCCGCCGGCACATAAGGTGCGTAATTATCTTTTAAAGATAATTACAGCACACAATAAGTCTGAAATTCGCCAGCGTTGTCGCTTCCTCCTTCTTTGGTACCAAGGTCAGGAAGGTGTGATTTAGCTCTTTCAACAGCTTCCCTTTGGTAAAAAAATTTCTGTACCACCTCCAAGACCTGATGCTTCAGAATGTCCCAGTGGCGTTTGTAGAACTCACTGCTAAAGCCATCCGGTCCGGGGGCCTTGTTGGGATCTGCCAGCTTGACAATAGCTTCCACCTCCTCCAAAGTAACAGGGGCAAGAAGAATGCTATTCTCATACGGAGTCACCAACCTTTTCGTAACAATCTCTGGGAACACAGACAGGTAGTCAGTCTGAAAATATAACTCAGAGTAGTACCTGACAGCCTCGTCCTGGATCGCAGCCGGCTCCCCCACAAGATTGCCATCCACATCAAGAAGCTGGAAGATGTGATTCCTATGCTGTCTGGTCCGGATGACATCATAGAAAAACTTGGAGCAATGGTCGCCGTCCTTGAGTCAGGAGCATTTGGCACGCTGAGCCGTGCTAATCTCCTTCTGCAGCCGCAGGATGTTGACTTCTTCGATCAGCTCCTTCTCTCTTGCCGCCAGGTTCCCATTAAGCATATCAGCTTGCATGTCCTGCTGGATGGCCCGCAACTCCACCTCCTTATCTTCTAAGGAAGACTTGGACAACCCCTTCACCCAACTCCGAAGAACCTTCTTCGTGGCCTTGAGACGATGTACCAAGCAGAACTGAGCCGTCCCCTCCTGACCACTAGTAAGTCCCTCTGAGACAACCTCCAGGTAGCCCTCCGAGAGATACCAACTATTGTTGTACCTGAAAGGCCGGGACTTTCCAGGAGATCGAGGAGTGAAGTCAACCCTGATAGGAGAATGATCGCTCGTCCCAGCGGCCAGTCCCTCAGCCGAAGAATTGGGGAAATGTCGGAACCATTCCCATTGCCCAGGGCTCGATCCAGCTGGCATGCAACCCTGTTCTGGATTGCTTTATTATGCCAAGTCCAGATGAAGCCTGAGCGCGACAAGCCCTGGAACCTCGTCTGGAGGAGGCATCTCTGAAAATCATAAAGGATAGGGTCTGGAACTGGGCGACCACCCACCTTCTCCCCACGGTGCAGTAGGGCCCTTCTCCCCACGGTACAGTAGGGCATTGAAATCCCCAATCAGAAGAAGAGGAAGAGTCGACGAATCTGCAGCTGCGGCAACACGGGAGATGTCGCTCCACAGGGACTCCCGTCTCCTTCTGTCGTTGTGGCCGTAAACCGCCCCTAGCAAGAACCGAAAGCCACCATTGTTCGAGAAGGAGATGGCAATCAGCTGCTCCGTCAACAAGATCAAGTCACCATTCCAGCACTTCGAGTTCCAACGAACCCAAATCCTGGCCATGTCATACAAAGCCAGGTTGTGAAGTTGGGCCCAATGAGATGGGGTCTGCCGAGCAAGAGTCTTTTCACCTTTGATCTTAGATTCTTATAGAACAGAAATGTCACACTTCTCTCTTTGAAACACTCCATATATCTCTCCACCTCCCTAGCGAACACGCCCCCCTCACATTCCAGGCGATGATAGCCATTAATTAATGTGGGGAGGGGTCCCCTGGGAAACACCCGGATCGGCACCTGGGGAATGTGCCACATCCGACGCTAATAGATCCTCCTCCATCCCAGTCGGCAGGGCCTACTGGGGAGCGACCTGAGAGAGCACCAATGCCCAGGCAAAGTTGTCCACACACACTGCCTCCTCTCCGTCAGTAGTATGCCCCCCCCCCCTGGAGGGGCCGTCCCTCAGCGGACCAACAGCACGTCGCTTCCTACAGTAAACCTGTCCCTCAGTCGAACCTCCACCACCTCGCTCCTCGATCTTCGTCGCCACCCTGCCTCTGGTAATCATACTACTCCGCCCCGGACGAGTGGTCAGCGCCCCACTCGTGGAAGCTAGCTTGGTAGAGACTATGAGGCTCAACCCGCCATCACACAATGGATGGGAAACCCCTTCCACCAAGACCTCCTATCCACTGTCATCTTTGGAATCCATGTCACAGGGTACGTCAGGAGCCTCACTAGTGGGAAAAGTAGGCTCCATCTGAGGGCCAACCGCCGAACAAGCACTGGCCAGATGTCCAAAACAGGTACAACGTGAACAGGTAGGTAGGACTCATTCGTACTCCACCCTCTGCGTAAGCACCTCTCCAGAAGGAATCTTATACTACACCATCTTCGGTAACTCCCCCCCCCCCCCCCCCCCCCCCCGTCCGAATCTCCACAAAAATTCTGGCATACATCAGCCTCGACCGAAAGATCGGGGTGCCCACCAAGCTCGCTAGACGCATCAGCAATGGGATACTCCAGAACCGGACAGGGAACTCAGGGAAGCGAATCCATACAGGGATGGCATTCAGGACTTTCCTCTTGCATCGGAGATCCGGGGTCCATTCTTTCAGAATGATAAGTCTGCCGTCGAACGTCCAGGGGCCGCCTTGCAGGATCCTTGCGACATCCTCCGCAAGCCCAAACTTCACATAGTAGAAGCCATGTTCGCGAGCAAAGAACTCCATACTGCCCTTAGGCTGCCAGGCTCGTGCTGCATAACCTCGGATCTGTCCGTAGAAAGGCTTGTTGTCCAGGACGTACAGGACCAGAGTATTCTCCCAGTAGGCAGTCACCTTCTCTATCTCCTCTGCAGGGAACGAGGCCTGGAAACCCCTTCCTGTCTTAATCGGCGGAACATACTCCATCAAAGTGGGACTCTTGGGTCCCACAGGTTTGCAAATATCTGTCCAAGACCTTCCAGCAGGGCGAGAAAATGCCCTCTGTGGCCTGGGGACAGCCTCCTAAGGGGAAGACCCAGACCCCTGACCGCCGAGATCTACCGCCTTGCTCTTCCCCTTATCCGCTGCGATCGCCTTGGGCCGCCAGCCTACCAATCTCCCGGCAGACGCCATAGGGCCACGAGCCGATGGCCGCGCCCCTGTACCTCCCTGTCGTCTATCAGCCGGGTGGCGATCCCTAATATGGTCCTGTCCTCCTCCAACCTTTCCACCGGTCTTTGCCACACGACGACGTGTAACCGTAGTCCATCCTCCTCCCTCCATCTGCCCCCCCATGTGGTCCAAATCCTGCTCCAAATTCGAAATTCGGGGCGTTGGGAACACCCCGCAAGATCCGATCCCCGTCCGATCCCCTCGTCAGATCTGTCGTCAAAGAACTCGTCACTCCCGTCCCCCAGCCACCGTCGGGGGATGCGCCACCGCCTACCACGGACCCGGAGGGTCCGCCCGACCCCCCCACACCCGATCCAGCCCTCCCACTACCGCCTATGGGGGCTTTGCCGCCGGCAACCGAACCAGGGGGTCCGCCCGACCCCCCACGGATGATCCCGCCCCCCCACCCCCCCCCCCACGCCTGGAGGGGCGCCGCTGACGTCAGCCGGTCGGGGGGGGGGGGGTCCGCCCGACCCTCTCGCTGCAGATCCTACCCCCGGCCTGGGGGGGCGCCGCCGCTGACCTGGTGGCTATATATATATATATATATATATATATAGAGAGAGAGAGAGAGAGAGAGAGGGTAATTAATGGTACAAATATATATATATATATATATATATATATATATATAGAGAGAGAGAGAGAGAGAGAGAGAGGGTAATTAATGGTACAATTATTGGCCATCTAATGGTCCACACATAGTTTAAAAGGCGAAAGGCGTACCAAGACGCAAAGGTTCCTGGAGCTTGAGGCACAAGGCTCAAGGCGCGCCTTTTGAAAGCTAGGCGCACTTTTTTCTTTATATGTAAAAAATATTTTTTTTTTTACATTTAAAAACTTAGCTACATAGAAGTTCGAATTCTTTGAAAATATCACAAATTATAGGCGCAAAATTATACTTTATATATATATTTTTTCTTTATATATATATATATATATATATATATATATATATATATATATATATATATATATCATAACATTGAAGAGCGGAGGCGGAGGCGATCGGGCGACTGTAGCAGATGCGGCTAGGGCTCCTCCCCCCGGCCACCGGACCCCCTACCCGGCCGGGGGAGGAAGCCCGGAAAGAAGGGGGGGGCCGGGCCGCCCCCCAGGCCAGCGGCGGCGGCCCCCCAGGCGGGAGGGGAGGGGGGCGGGGGGCGGGATCGGTTGGGGGAGGGTCAGGCGAACCCCCCCCCCCCCGACCTACTGATGGCAGCGGCGCCCCCCAGGCGGTGGAGGGGGGGGGGTGGCTGGAACTTCCCTGGGGGGTCGGGCGGACCACCAGGTATAGTGGACGGCGGAGGCGGCGCTCCCTCCGGCGGTTGGGGGGGGGGGGAACGGGATCGGTTGTGGGGGGGTCGGGTGGACCCCCCGGATCCGTGGCAGGCGGCGGTGTACCCCTCGGCGGTGGGGGGGGGGGGGCAGGAGCGACGAGCTCGTTGACGGCGGATTTGACAAGAGAATCAGATGGGGATCGGACCTTGCGAGGTGTCTCCAATGCGCCTAACTTCGAATTCGGTGCAGGATCTGGATCTCAGGGGGGACAAATAGAGGGAGGGGGATGGACGACGGTCATGTGTCGACGCGTGGCGAAGACCGGAGGAAAGGCAGGGGGAGGTCAGGGCCGTACTAGGGATCGCCATCCTGCTGACAGTCGACAGAGCGGGTCAGGGGCGCGGCTATCGGGCCGGGGGCCTGTGGTGGCTGCTGGGAGATCGGTGGGCTGGCGGCCGAAGGTGACCGCGACGGACAAGGGGAAGAGTAAGGTGGTGGATTTCGGTGTTCAGGGATCTGGGTCTCCCCGTCCGGAGGCTGCCCCCAGGCCTCTTTGGGCGACTACTCCGCCGGCTGGTCGGTCCTGGACAGAGATCTGCAAACCTGTGGGGCCGAAAAGTCCCACATCGATGGAGTACGTGCCACCGATCAAGGCAGGGAGAGGTTTCCGGGCCTCGTTCCCTGCGGAAGAGATAGAGAAGGTGTCAGCTTACTGGGAGAACACTCTGGTTTTGTACGTCCTAGGCAACAAGCCGTTCTACGGACAGATCCGGGGTTATGCAGCGCGGGTCTGGCAGCCTAAGGGGAGTATGGAGTTCTTTGTCCGCGAGAACGGCTTCTTATGTGAAGTTCGGTCTTGCGGAGGATGTTGCTAGGATCCTTCAGGGCGGTCCCTGGACGTTTGACGGCAGGCTTATCATTCTAAAGGAATGGTCCCCGGAGCTTCGATGTGAGCGGGAAGTTCTGAATGCCATACCTGTTTGGATTCGCTTCCCTGAGTTCCCTGTCAGGTTTTGGAGTATACCGTTGCTGATGCGTCTGGCGAGCTTGGTGGGTACCCCGATCAAGGCGGATGATGCTACTGCATTTCGGTCTAGGTTGATGTACACCAGGATTTTTGTGGAGATTCGGGCTGGGGGGAGCTACCGAAGGTGGTGGAATATGAGATTCCTTCTGGAGAGGTGCTTACCCAGAAGGTGGAATACGAATGGGTTCCACCTACCTGTTCACGCTGTTCCTGAGTGAGGATTCAGACTCACCCTGTGACATGGATTTCCGAGCTGACAGCGGAGAGGAGGCTTTGGTGGTAGAGGATACTCATCCAGTGAGTGAGGGTGGGATGAGCCTCATTGTCCCTTCCCAGCTTGCTCCCATAAGTGGGGCGTTGTCCACTCCCCAGGGGCAGAGTAGTATTGTTACTAGAGGCATGGCAGCATCGGGGATCGAGGCGCGAGGGAGTGGCAGATCGGCTGAGGGGCAGGTTTACTGTAGGAAGAGACGTGCTGTCGGGCCGCTGAGTGATGGCCCCTCCAGGGAGGGGAGGCATCCTACTGACAAAGAGGAGGCGTTGTGTGTTGACAATCCTTCCTGGGCGTTGGTGCTCTCTCAGGCTGTCCCCCAGCAGACCATTCCAACTGGGATGGAGGAGGATCTTTTAGCGATGGGTGTGGCGCATTCCCCAGGTGCCGATCCGGGTGTTTCCTCAAGGGACCATCCTTTCATTAATTAATGGCTATTATTGCCTGGAATGTGAGGGGCACGTGTTCGTTAGGGAGGTAGAGAGATTTGTGGGGTGCTGCTCAGAGAGAAATGTGACATCTCTGTTCTTTTAGAAACCAAGATTAAAGGTGAAAAGACTCTTGTTCGGCGGACCCCATCCCATTGGGCCCAACTGCACAACTTGGCTCTGTGTGACATGGCCAGGATCTGGGTTAGATGGAACTCGAAGAGCTGGGATGGAGATTTGCTCTTGATGATGGAGCAGCTGATTGCCATTTCCTTCTCGAACAAGGGTGGTTTTCGATTCTTACTGGGGGCGGTCTACGGCCACAACGATAGACGGAGAAGGGAGTCCCTGTGGAGTGACATCTCCCGTGTCGCAGCGGTAGCAGATTCGTCGTCCCTTCCTCATCTTATGATCGGGGACTTTGCACTTCTGCACCGAGGGGAGAAGGTGGGCGGTCGGCCAGTTCCAGACCCCTTCCTATATGATTTTCAGAGATGCCTCCTCCAGGCGGGGCTCCAGGGATTGTCTCGCTCATGCTTCATCTGGACTTGGCACAACAAAGCAATCCGGAACAGGGTTGCGTGTCAGCTTGATCGAGCTCTGGGTAACGTGGAATGGTTCCGTCATTTCTCCAACACTTCGGCAGAGGGCCTGGCTGCTGGGACAAGCGATCATTCCCCCATCCGGGTTGGCTTCACTTCTCGGTCTCCTGGAAAGTTTCGTCCTTTCAGGTACAACAGTTGGTATATCTCGGAGGGCTACCTGGAGGCCGTCTCAGAGGGACTTACTAGCAGTCAGGAGTGGACGGCTCAGTTCCGCTTGGTACGTCGTCTCAAGGCCAGGAAGCAGGTTCTTCGGAGATGGGTGAAGGGGTTGCCTAAGACTTCCTTAGAAGATAAGGAGGTGGAGTTGCGGGCTATCCAGCAAGACATGCAAGCTGACATGCTCAATGTGGACCTGGCGGCTCGAGAGAAGGAGCTGATCGAAGAGGTTAACATCTTGCGGCTGCAGAAGGAGATTAGCACGGCTCAGCGTGCCAAATGTTCCTGGCTCAAGGACGGCGACCGATGCACCAAGTTCTTCTATGATGTCATCCGGACCAGACAGCATAGGAATCACATCTCCCAGCTTCTGGATGTGGATGACAATCTAGTGGGGGAGCCGGCTGCGATCCAGGGCGAGGCGGTCAGGTACTACTCTGAGTTATATTTCTGGACTGACTACCTGTCTGTGTTCCCAGATATAGTCACGACGAGATGGGTGACTCCGTATGGGAATAGCATTCTTCTTGCCCCTGTTACATTGGAGGAGGTGGAAACTATTATCAAGCTGGCGGATCCCAACAAAGCTCCCGGACCGGATGGTTTTAGCAGTGGGTTCTACAAACGCCACTGGGACACTCTGAAACATCAGGTCTTGGAGTTGGTACAGAAATTCTTCACCAAAGGGAAACTGCTGAAAGAGCTGAACGACACCTTCTTGACTTTGGTGCCTAAGAAGGAGGGAGCGACTGCGCTGGCGGACTTCAGACCTATTGCGTGCTGTAATTATTTTTATAAGATAATTACGCACCTTATGTGCCGGCGGATGGAGGGGATCATGCAGGACTTGGTATCTCCGAACCAGGCTGCATTTATCAAGGGGAGGTCGATTGCTGAGCACAGCCTCCTGGCTCATGGGATGGGGAGGGATTTTAGCAAACCCGGAGGGGAGAAGGCCTGCGTGAAACTGGATCTGAGGAAGGCGTATGACATGGTCAATCGAGACTTCCTCTGCCATTTGATGTCCGCCATGGGTTTTGGGGACCACTGGGTTCTGATCCGGGAGTGCATCACGTCCCCCACTTTCTCTGTCCTTATCCAGGACATCCCCTATGGGTACTTCCAGAGCAATCGTGGGCTTAGGCAAGGTGACCCCCTGTCTCCTTACCTGTTCACGCTTGTTATGGAATACTTCACCTGCCTGATGGATTTAGCAGTGCACCGAGGGAGGCAGTGCACCGAGGGAGGCTGGGTCCATTGTTCCGGAGGATGGATACCCCAGTCACCCATCTCATATATGCTGATGATCTTTTGGTGTTTAACTAGCCTTCGACAGAGGGTATGCAGACGCTTGCAGAGATTACGGGAGAGTTGCATTCCCTCTCGGGCTTTCAGTTGAACAGGGAGAAGAGCCGGGTGTACTTCAGCTCCTTATGTCTCCAGAAGGAGGAGCGGGCCGACGTGCTGGGTATCGAGAGGAGTGATCTTCCGGTGCGCTACTTAGGTGTACCTCTCACGGTCAACTATGCGCGGGATCAGGACTGCCATAGTTTGGTGGAGTACGTCCAGAGGAGAGTGGAAGGTTAGCATATCTCGAGATTGTCATTTGGAGGACGCATCGAGCTGGTCAGATCGGTGATTACGGCTGTAGCTCATTTCTGGCTGCAATCCATCCTCCTTCCTATTGTCACTGTTAGGAAAGTAGATCGGATCTGTGCAGATTTCATTTGGCGGGGGGGGGGGGGGGGGGGGGGGGGGGTATGCATGCGATCTTTTGGGAATAGCTCTGTCGTCCCAGGGAGGAGGGAGGAGTGGGGCTTAGGCCGTTGATGGAGATTAGGGAGGCCTCCGTACTTAAGCTGGCATGGAAATTCATCAATGGAGGGTCTCTCTGGGCTGCCTGGATGCATAGCAGATACGTGAAGCAGGGTAACTTTTGGACGTGTGCTACTGACAACAATCACTCCGTCACGTTCAAGACTGTCCTGAGACACAGGAGGATTCTTAAATCTGCTATCAGGAAGGTCATGAAGGATGGGTCTGGAACGGACCTCTGGCGGGATCCTTGGATAGATCGGCACTCGTTATTGGACATTAGGGTGGCTCAGACACACCAGGAGGACATGCGGGGCTTGACGTGTAGTCGTATCATTCGCGACAGGGAGTGGAGGCCGGAGTCTTATCGATTTACCATGGAGCTGGGTAGGATCATTAGTACTATTGCCATTATTCCGGACTTGCCTGCTGATCGGTGGATTTGGGAGCCGACTGGAGCGTCTCCGGGAACTGGGGAGTTCCAATTCCGGAGTTGCTACAATCTCATCCGGCGTGCTTTTCCTCAGAGTCCTGACTTTGAGTTCGTATGGTGCAAGGGTCTGGCCAGGAAGATGCAGCTCTGTGTCTACAAACTCCTACTGGGTCGTCTTTTGACTAGGGATCGTTTGAGTTCCTTTGGAGTGCCGGTCCTAGATCCCAAGTGTGTGCTGTGCAGTCTGGAACAAGAATCTATTAGAAACATCTTCTTCGAGTGTGACCTGGCTTGGCAGATCTGGAAGGAGCAGAGTAGAGTGCTAGGAGGATGCGACTTTGGGAAGGGTATTGGGGACATCATCATGATGATCCGGGCTAGTAGAGGTAGAGGGGAGGACTGGTTTCGGACTGCCAGAGTTCGCCTGACTGCTTCTGTTTGGCATGTCTGGTGGGAGCGAAACCGTCGGATATTTGAGGGACTGGTCACACCTCTGGTGGACATGCTTCATAACGTCGAATTTGATGTAAATTTTATGGGGACTTGATTAGTGGGAGTCCTACTTTGATTATATGTTGTACGATTATTGCATTGCTTTGGAATAAAATTTACCATTTTTCCAAATATATATATATAATATACATAAAAATATATATATATATATATATATATATATATATATATATAACAATCTAAAAGCCTATTGGATATAAATAACCCAAACTATGTACATATAATATACAAACCACATATATATAAGCCTTTAAATATAGTACATTCTAATTCAGAAAACAATCTAAAACCCACAATATTATTAATGACAACTATATAACATGTATATAGAATGTTGGAATATATATATAGGGTAAAGTGCAAAAAACCCCTCGTTAGATGTATTACTTTTGCAATAAAAGACCTTTTAGTTTTTTTTTTGCAGTTAAAGACCCCCGCAGTTAGTGACTTGCTCGGAATAGGACCTCCCGTCTGAGAGCCGTTGGAAACAGCCGTTACTCTCCAAATTTTTTGAAAACTTTTAATGAAACACCCAAAATACCCTTTGCCTTTGATCTATTTAAGGATGTGGATGTTTGGGGCTTGGGAGGAGAGAACGGCCGGCAATTGCTTGGGGGTTGTACACAAGCCTTAAATTTTTTTTTTCCTGATATTTTCAGTTCTTTTATTTTTGCTAATTTATTTCCAAAGTAATTTGTTCTCTTTTCTAATTTTTTTTTTCGAACAGATTAATCCAAAGTCGAAGTTATGCCTTCTAGCCCGCAATCTTCGTTCTCACGACATTCAAGTAGAAATCGAGGGAAATTTATTTACTGCCATTGTGGATCAATTAGTCCATTGAAGACTTCGTGGACGCAAGCAAACCCTGGAAGAAGATTCTATGGGTGTGCAAATTTTCCAACAAGTTCTTGTGGATTTCTACTATGGGAGGATGAAAAACTTCCAGAGTACTATCAGAATCTAATCTGGAATTTAATGAAAGAATTGAAGGAGCATCGACGACAAGTGAACGAAGACCAACGTTTAATTTCTTCTAGAGAAGCGACAGTGGCGATGACGACAAGTGAACGAAGACCATACCTCAACATGCATATTTTGCAATTTGTTTTTGGTTTTGTAACGTGTATAGTTATGTTTAAAATTTTTGTATGACGATTGCAATTGTTGAATGAAGTAAGCTATGTGGAAAAAATGTTGGTGACATTGTTAGCACATAAAGTTCTTGTAACAAGAAGTTAAGAAATATAAACTGCAGTAAGAAGGAAGCATATAAACTGCAGTAAGCTGAAGAGAGAAGTTAAAAAGAAGTTAAGAAATATAAACTGCAGTAAGAAGGAAGCATGTAAACTGCAGGAAGCATATAAACTGCAGGAAGCATATAAGAAGTTAAGAAATATAAACTGCAGTAAGAAGGAAGCATATAAACTGCAGGAAGCATCCATACATCCAAATTGTATTCCTTCATTCAAGTACTTCACTACAGCAGATAAGTATATTCAGACACATCTTTAGCACATAAAGCATCCATAAAGTACATTATCCAACACATAAAGTACTTCATTGCAGCAGATAAGTATTTTTAGACCAACATCCAAACTGCAAACTGCAGATAAGTATCCAACACATAAAGTACATCCAAATTGTAATTCAAGTATACATTGAGACCAACATTGCATTTCTTCATTGTATTTCTTCACTGGCAAATTGCAAACTGCAGATAAGTATCCATACATCCAAATTGATGAAGTAAAAGTTGCCACATGTCACAGTAAACTGCAAACTGCAAACTGCAGATAAGTATCTTCACTGGCAAACTGTAGCATGACAAAACTGCAGGGAAGAAAGGGAGAGTTATAATTGATGAAGTAAAAGTTGAAAATTAAATGATGAAATGAAGAAGTAGGAACCTGTAGCATGACAAAACGAGTTAGGGACTGCAGCCTGACAAAATGAGATAGGGACAGTGGCTCAGAGGAGTTAGTGAGGTAGGGACAGTGGCTCAGCAGTGCAAAATAGAGCTGAACACATACATTAGCATAGCACCCCACAGAGTAACAAAATAGAGCAGTTGACACAAAATATGTGTCTTACACTCACATAGAGCAGTACACACAAACAGAGCACCAGAGCCCCACAAAATAATCCCACAAAATAGAGCAGTTCACACAAACAGAGCCCCACCCACAGAGCCCTACACTCACATAACTCTAAATCATCATTGCCAACTTTCAGAAAGGGTCACCAAAATGATAAAGACCCTTCACTTGTCTACAACCTACGAAAAGATGAGTACCAAATAATTAAAAGGGAAAATGCACAATGTAGTATAGACAAAGAATAATAAAAATGCACATTGCTGACCTTCATGAATTGCTTGTTGGATCACCATGACAAATATGTAGGGTGGACTTAGAAAGCCTAGGCCTACCAGGCTTGGCCTTTGGCACTGCCACCTTTTCCTTAAATTCATTTTTGCAGGATCTACTATTATGTCCAACTTCCTTGCATTTGCCACATGTCACAGTAGCTCTTTCGCATTTGCCACATGTCACAGTAGTAACAAATAGTAACAGATAACAGTTTAATAACAGCTAACTAAAAAGCTAACTATTAGTTAACTAAAAGCTAACTACTAGTAACTAGTAACCTAACTAACAGTTAACTTAAACCTAACTAACAATTAACTAAAAGCTAAATAACAGTAGAAGTGGATATACCTGTTTGCAAGAAATGTAGAAGTGGCTTGCTTGTTGGTGTCCACCTCGCCACAATTTTTTGCATGTGCAGACTGGAATTTCTTAACTACAAAGTAACCATTTTCACCTACAACACTTCCATGAATCCTCCACTCACATCCTTCAGTTGGACATACAACTGTGATCCTCCTTCTTTCATTGTGTATAAACTTCATGTTGTACTTGTTCTTGATGGCATGGAGCCTCAGAGCACTCCTGAATTCTTCATGTGTAGCAAAACGTTTTCCCACATGAACATTCACATTTTCATCCCTCCATAATCTATTTTTAGTCACAACAGGATCTGAAGTACCCAACTCATAATCTTCAGACCCCCCACTGTTTTCTGAGGACTGCACACTGCACAACTCATCACTGGGATTATACTCAGTCTTGGTCAATGTCTTCATGAGGTAAAAAACTACTATAGTCAATACCTACTTGTTCTTCAGCCACTTGTTCTTCAGCCACTTCTTCTTCACCCACTTGTTCTTCACCCACAGCCACTTGTTCTTCTTCACCCACTTGTTCTTCATCCACATGTTCAAGTGGTACCCCAGTCAAGTTAATGCTTGCCCAATAATCTTCATCCATCTTCATTTCCATCTCTATAGCTGCTTCACTAAAATCAGTAATATTGTCTCATAATCATTGTAATCAATGAGTGACTCATCGAGCTTCCCTAATACATAAAATTTGAGAAGACATGGCTCTGGAAACTTTGCAAAGCATCTCATTATATCATTGTCACCCAATAATTGTGTCTTCCTTCCATCCACAGGGTCGTAGAAGTAAACTTCACAGGGAGCCTGCACCCCAGCACTTGCACATAGGCCATCAAGGTCAAACCAACAGAATTCATCACTAAGAATAAATTCTTTCAGTTCCAACACTACACCACCAACGTATTTGTCACCAACATCAAAGTGACCCCCAACATACATGTGAAGAGCATACTTTGTACCAAACATGTTGTGTTAAAACCTGTACACAATTACAAACTAATAACAAATTAACAACTAATTACAT
This sequence comes from Iris pallida, assembly GCA_029216955.1. NCBI lineage: Eukaryota > Viridiplantae > Streptophyta > Magnoliopsida > Asparagales > Iridaceae > Iris > Iris pallida. The sequence goes on from JANAVB010018950.1 coordinate 121,613, forward strand.
ACAGTTACCATTTTCACACTTAGCCATCAAAATTAGGGTTTCCTGTCCACACACTGTCCAGTAAATGTGCAGACACAAAATTAGGGTTTACAAACGAAATGAGGTTACACACCAAAATATGGTTACAAACGAAATTAGGGTTCTCCTAAAGTCTTCCCAAACTACGGTTTTTTTTTCCAAAATTCTACGTCACGAACAAAATCCTCGTCACAAACAAAAAATTTTCGTGCAAAATTAGGGTTGTCACACCAAAATAGGGTTACAAACGAAATTAGGGTTTACGAGTATACCTGAATCTCTTCTTCTCCGTCTTCGATTTAGGGTTTCGTGCAAAATTAGGGCTGGAAGAGAGCTTAAGCGTCGAATTACGAACCTCCTGTTCTCCGTCTTCGCTTCACGTCGGACTGGAAGAGAGTTTAAGCGTCAAAATTGGAAGAATAACATTAATCTAATGGGGGGTTTAGCCTTTATTAGGGAGGGTATAACGGTCAGTTTACTCTAGAAATAACGTCCGTTACTCAAAAATCAGCATTAGGGGGTCTTATGAGCATTTTAGAAACGTTTAGGAATATTTAGAGCGTCGGGTCTTTTATTGCAAAAGTAATACATTTGCACTTTACCCTATATATATATATATATATATATATATATATATATATATATATATATATATATTGCAAATGACCTCTAGCCTAGTGGTTAAGAGAGATGCATGTGGCCCGAGTGGTCAGGAGATCGAATCCCAGTGGGAGCGATTTCAGAAATAATTTACCTGGTTCCAAATATATATATATATATATATATATATATATATATATATATATATATATATATATATATATATTAAAGTAACTTTACGCCTAGCCGCGCCTTGTTGAGCGCCTGGAGCCTGCGACTTTCTACACTAGGCGTGCGCTTTTTTAAGGTGGTGCGCCTGGCTTGTTCCTAGGCGCTGTCCCTGCGCCTCGCTGCGCCTTGCGCCTAGGCACGCTTTTTAATTCAATGGGTCCACAACTCAGTCCGAAGGATTACAACTCTCACGACAAGGTCTGAAAGGCTCACAACTCTCAGCACTTGGCTCCAAAGGGCTCACAACTCTCACAACTCGGCCCATATGCTACAACTCGGCCCTTAGGCTTTGCATTAAGCCCGTAGGCCTGCTCCATTGCTGCTCAGTCCGAAGGCCCGCTTGATGAGGTCGAGCGGAGGTGGCGGCATTCCTTCTCCTCCCACAGGCTTGCCATCTCAAGAGGATCCTCCTCCGGATGATTCCGCTGGATCTCTGGCCTAAACCATGTTCGACAAGGAGATAGGGTGGACGATAGCGAGCTACCGATGTCGTAAAGATGTAGTTAGGGTAGGGCATGATCCTCGAGGCCAAAAACCTATCCCCCGACATGCTAATGGAATTTATATATAGATGGGTGTCATATCCGATCTGGTACTTAATGCTTGCGGCACGGCATTGGAAGTTGGAACACGCAATATGAATCAGCGAGACAGGCTTACTATATGGGGTCTCTAAATTAATCAGTGGGATGTACAACTTAGGTTAGCAGCATATGCGACCTATTTGTGATGGACCATCTCCTCAAACTATTGAAGAGGTGCAGCGGTTGACGGTTGACTGGAGCAGCCGGTCGATTGGATGGAGTTAAAGCTCTGACAAGGGTTACAAATAGGAGGAAATGCTTTTCTCGAAAACCACACCTCAATCCTGGGCTTCGATTTGTTCTCCGGCGAAAGTTAAACTCGACATCCGTCTCCATTTTGAAGAGCCCATACTTATAGATGGGCTGTGCATAGCTGATATCTCCAATGAATACGCCGCCTTTTCCGTGGCGGAGTAGATTCACACTCGTGTGATGTATGTGGTTGGCCACATACCATCCTATCTAAAGATCTCGACGTTCGTTCGACGTATGTCGAGGCCGATGGGGTCTGTGGATGTCTTCTCCAGCAAAAATGGGTATTATTTATTAAGTTTGCACTCATTGGCCGATGGGATCTGTAGAGTGTGTATATATATATATATATATATATATATATATATATATATATATATATTTTTTTTTTTTTGGAATAAGGGTAAATTTTATTCCACGCAAATCACAGTAAAGGTATTACAATACACTATTCTCACATCTCTTCCCCCAGTTTAGGGGCCATTACAGATACATCGAATTCTATATTATGTAGAATTCCTACTGGCGGAGTAGCCAGTCTCTCAAAGATACGCCGGTTGCGCTCCCTCCACACATGCCAAACGGATGCTGTAAGTCGAACTCTAGCCATCTTGGCCCAACCAGGGTCCATGTCTCGTCGGTCTCTGATCCAGCTGAGGATCCCCCGGATATCTCTGGCATTGCCAACTCCAGCCATCGATCGCATGCACTGCTCCTCCCAGATGTGCCAAGTCCACGGACACTCAAAGAATAGGTGGTCCATAGATTTCGCGTCCCCCGTACAGAGTACACTCTTCGGGTCTGGAATCTGCATCCCAAACCTAATAAGTCTGTTTCTCATCATCAGCCTGCCTCGGAGTCTGTATGAACAAAGCTGCATTTTGCGGACAATCCCCTTCGTCCAGATAAAGTTATACTCCTTAATCATGTCATGTGGAGTCCGAACCAAATTATAGCATCTTTTAAAACTGAATATCCCTGACCCGCCAACCAAACTAGGATTACCCCAACTCCAGGAGTCTGCAGTCTGGCTAGTGTCGATAGTGATCCGACGAATCGACTCTCCAAACTGAGCCGTGAATAGATACTCCTCAGGCCTCCAGCTCCCGTCCCTGATAATCCGACTAAATTTCACCCCCCTGTTCGCCTCTCTGTCCATCTGTGCACCCAAGATCTCCAGAAGGGAGCCATTTTCCATCCACAGGTCCAGCCAAAGATCAGTATTCGACCCATCTTTCATAATCCTGCATATAGCGGACTGTAAAACCGGTCTGCAACTAAGGATAGCCTTAAATGAGACCGAAAAAATATTATCAATCCTGCATGTCCAGAAATTTATCCGTCGCACATATCTGCTAGCCAGCCACTCTGCCCAGAGGGAACCTCTCTTGATGAACCGCCACGCCATCCGCACCCCAGAAGCCTCCCTAACTACTCGAAGCGGTCGCAACCCCACTCCTCCTTCCTCCCGGGTCCAGCAGAGTTGTTCCCAAGCGATCGCATGCTTACCTCCTCTTGTGGAGTATATATATATATATATATATATATATATATATATATATATATATATATATATATATATATATATACTCCACAAAAAAAATATATATATATATATATATATATATATATATATATATATATATATATATATATATACTCCACAAAAATATATATATATATATATATATATATATATTTTTTTTTTTTTTTTTTTTGTGGAGTGTATATATATATATATATATATATATATATATATATATATATATATATATATTTTTTTTTTTTTGTGGAGTATATATATATATATATATATTTTTTTTTTGTGGAGTATATTTTTTTTTGTGGAGTATATATATATATATATATATATATATATATATATATATATATATATATATATATATATATATATATAATATAATATAAAAAAACGATGTCTGCTGCGCGCGCGATTTCTCTGGCGATCGGGCTAGGGTTAGGGCTCCCCCCCCCCCCCCCCCGCGCGGCCACCGGACCCGCTTGCCGGCGAGGGGAGGAAGGGCGGAAAGAAGGGGGGGCCGGGCCGCCTCCCCAGGCCAACGGCGGCGTCCCCCCCCGGCCACGGGGGAGGGGCGGGACTCCCAGCGGGAGGGACAGTCGGATCCCCCCGACGAGCGGTCGCCACCGACGTCCACCCAGGAGGTAGGGGGGGCGGGATCCTTGGGGGGGTCAGGCGGACCCCCCGGCGCGGTTGCTGGCGGCAGCCCCCCGGTTGGCGGCGGTGGGGGGGCTGGATCGGGTGTGGGGGGGTCGGGCGGACCCCCCGGAGCAGTGGTAGGCGGAGGCGACCCCCCTCGGGTGGTGACAGTGGCGAATTCCCTTATCGGGAGTGGCGCAGATTCAATTCCAAGCCCCCCGGTTTTCGAATTCGGTGTTGGCCTTAGTTCGCAGGGGAATCAGAAGGATGGAGGAGGGTGGACTACGGTGACGCGGCGTCGGACGGTGAAGACAGGGGGGAGGACCGGTAGTGGTCAGGGTCATGTTCGGAATTGGCACCCGGATGAAGGTCGTCAGATCGGATCAGGGGCGAGGACCTTGGCTCGTGGCCCGGTGGGGTCCGCGGGGGGATCGGTGGGCTGGCGGCCAAAGGCGACTGCGGCAGACAAAGGGAAGGGTAAGGTGGGGGATCCCGCTGTGCTGAGATCTGCTCCTCCCAGGCCGGGGGTTACACCCCGGCCATATGGGACGACTACTCGGCCGGCTGGAAGATCCTGGGCAGACATCTGCAAACCTGTGGGGCCGAAAAACCCCACATCGATGGAGTATGTTCCGCCGATTAAGGCGGGGAGGGGTTTCCGGGCATCGTTCTCTGCGGAGGAGATTGAGAAGGTGTCTGCATACTGGGAGAACACCCTTGTCCTTTATGTCCTAGGCAACAAGCCTTTCTTCTGACAGATTCGGGGGTACGCGACGCGTGTCTGGTAGCCTAAGGGGAGCATGGAGTTCTTTTCCCGCGAGAACGGCTTCTACTATGTGAAGTTCGGTCTCGCGGAGGATGTCGCTAGGATCCTTCAAGGAGGCCCCTGGACGTTTGACGGCCGGCTTATCATTCTTAAGGAGTGGACTCCGGAGCTTCGCTGTGAGCGGGAAGTACTGAATGCCATCCCTGTATGGATTCGCTTCCCTGAGTTCCCTGTTCGGTTTTGGAGCATTCCTTTACTGATGCGACTGGCGAGCTTGGTGGGTACCCCGATCAAGGCTGACGAAGCCACTGCTTTTCGGTCGAGGTTGATGTACGCCAGGATTTTTGTGGAGATACATGCTGGGAGGGAGTTACCGGAGGTGCTGGAGTACGAGATTCCGTCTGGAGAGGTGCTTACCCAGAAGGTAGAATATGAATGGGTCCCCCCTATCTGTTCACGGTGTTCTTGCTTTGGACACCTGGCCAGTGCATGCTCGGCGGCCGGACATCATGTGGAGCCTTCTATCCCACAGGGTGAGACCCTAGACTCTCCCTGCGATATGGATATCAGAGTTGACAGCGGAGAGGAGGCCTTGGTGGGCGAGGATACGCCTCTGGTGTGTGAGGGCGGGACGTGTCTCGTTGTATCTATCCAGCTGGCTTCCACAAGTGGAGCGTTGCCTACTCCCCAGGGACAGAGTAGCATTGTTACGAGAGGCATGGCGGCGTCGGGGATCGAGGTGCGAGGGGGTGGAGGTTCGGCTGAGGGGCAGGTTTACTGCAGGAAGAGACGTGCTGTCGGACAGCTGAGTGACCGCTCCTCCAGGGAGGGGATGCATACTTCTGACAGAGAGGAGGCGGTGTGTGTTGACAATCCTTCCTGGGCTTTGGTTCTCTCTCAGGACACCCCACGGCAGTTCGTCCCGTCTGGGATGGAGGAGGATCTTGTAGTGACGGTTGCGGCACCTTCCCCAGGTACCAATCCGGGTGTTTTGTCAGGGGACCCTTCCTCTAATTAAATTAATGGCTATTATAGCCTGGAACGTGAGGGGGGCGTGTTCGCTTGGTAGGTGGAGAGAGATCTGTGAGGTGTTGCACAGAGAGAAATGTGACATCTCTATTTTGTTAGAAACGAAGATTAAGGGTGACAAGACTCTTGCTCGTAGGACCCCAGCTCATTGGGCCCAACTACATAACCTGGCTCTGTGTGACATGGCCAGAATCTGGGTTCGATGGAACTCGAAGAGCTGGGACGGAGATCTGATTGTGATGACGGAGCAGTTGATTGCTATTTCCTTCTCCAACAAGGGAGGATTCCGGTTTTTATTGGGGGCAGTCTACGGCCACAACGATTGACGGAGGAGGAAATCCCTTTGGAGTGACATCTCCCGGGTCGCAGCTGCTGCTGATTCGGCATCTCTTCCTCTCCTGTTGATCGGGGACTTCAATGCCCTTCTTCACCGTGGGGAGAAGGTGGGAGGCAGACCAGTTCCTGATCCTATCCTATATGATTTTCAGAGATGTCTCCTTCAGGCAGGGTTCCAGGGTCTATCTCGCTCGGGCTTCATCTGGACTTGGCATAACAAAGCTATTCGGAATAGGGTTGCATGCCAGCTTGATAGAGCTTTGGGTAATGGGGAATGGTTCCGTCATTTCCCTAACACTTCGGCGGAGGGTTTGGCTGCTGGAACGAGTGACCATTCCCCCATCCGGGTTGGATTCACATGTCGGACTTCTGGGAAGGCCCGCCCTTTTAGGTACAATAACAGTTGGTACCTCTCTGAGGGCTACCTGGAGGCTGTCACAGAGGGGCTTGATAGTGGTCAGCAGGGGACGGCCTAGTTCCGATTGGTTCGTCGTAGGCCACGAAGCAGGCTCTTCGGAGTTGGGTGAAGGGGTTGCCGAAGACTTCCTTAGAAGATAAGGAGGTGGAGTTGCGAGCCATCCAGGAAGACATGCAGGCTGACATGCTTAATGGGGACTTGGCGGCCAGAGAGAAGGAGCTGATTGAAGAAGTCAGCATCTTGCGGTTGCAGAAGGAGATCAGCACGCCTCAGCGGGCCAAATGCTCCTGGCTCAAAGATGGCGACCGATGCTCCAAGTTCTTCTATGATGTCATCCGGACCAGGCAGCATAGGAATCACATCTCCCGGCTTCTGGATGTGGATGGCATTCTTGTGGGGGAGCCGGCTGCGATTCAGGGCGAGGCGGTCAGGTACTACTCTAAGTTGTATTTCCAGACTGACTACTTGTCTGTGTTCTCAGAGATCATTACGAAGAGATTGGTGACTCCGTACGGGAATAGTATTCTCCTTGCGCCCGTTACTTTGGAGGAGGTAGAAGCTATTGTCAAGCTGGCGGACCCCAACAAGGCTCCAGGCCCGGATGGTTTTAGTAGTGGTTTCTACAGACGCCACTGGGATACTCTGAAACACCAGGTCTTGGAGGTGATGCAGGAATTCTTCACCAACGGAAAGCTGCTAAAAGAGCTGAATCACACCTTCCTGACCTTGGTGCCTAAGAAGGAGGGAGCAACAGCGTTGGCGGACTTCAGACCTATTGCATGCTGTAATTATCTTTATAAGATAATTACGCACCTTATGTGCCGACGTATGGAGGGGATCATGCAGGGCTTGATATCCCCGAACCAGGCTGCATTTATTAAGGGGAGATCGATTGCCGAGCACAGCCTCCTGGCTCATGAGATGGTGAGAGGTTTTAACAAACCTGGAGGAGAGAATGCTTGTATGAAACTGGATCTGCGGAAGGCGTATGACATGGTAAACCGCGACTTCCTTTGCCATCTGATGACTGCCATGGGTTTTGGGAACCATTGGGTGGACCTGATACGGGAGTGTATCACGACCCCCATTTTCTCAGTCCTCATACAGGGCATCCCCTATGGGTTTTTCCAGAGTAATCGTGGGCTTCGGCAAGGCGACCCCCTGTCCCCTTACCTGTTCACGATTGTGATGGAATATTTCACTTGCCTGATGGATTTAGCTACACACCGAGGGAGGCTGGTTCCACTCTTCCGGAGGGTGGATCCCCCTGTCACCCACCTCATCTATGCTGATGATCTCTTGGTGTTTATCCGGCCTTCGTTGGAGGGTATGCAGACGCTTGCAGAGATTATGGGAGAGTTGCATTCCTTATCAGGTATTCAGCTGAACAGGGAGAAGAGCCGGGTGTACTTCAGCTCCTTATGTCCCCAGAAGGAGGAACGGGCTTACGTGCTGGGTATCGAGAGGAATGATCTGCCGGTGCGCTATTTAGGAGTGCCCCTCACGGTCAACTGTGCCCGGGATCATGATTGCCATAGTTTGGTGGAGTAAGTCCAGAGGAGGGTGGAAGGTTGGCAAGCCTCGGGATTGTCTTTTGGAGGTCGCATTGAGCTGGTTCGGTCAGTGATTACAGCTGTTGCTCATTTCTGGCTACAATCCATACTCCTCCCTATCGCTACTGTTAGGAAACTGGATCGGATTTGTGCCGATTTCATTTGGAGGGGGGGTTTGCATGCGATCTCTTGGGATCAGCTCTGCCGTCCCAAGAAGGAGGGAGGAGTGGGGCTCCGGCCTCTGCTGGAGATTCGGGAGGCCTCCGCGCTTAAGCTGTCATGGAAATTCCTAAATGGAGGGTCTCTATGGGCTGCCTGGATGCATAGCAGATATGTGAAACAGGGCAACTTTTGGACGTGTACTTCTGACAACAATCATTTCGTCACGTTCAAGAATGTCCTGAGACACAGGGGGATTCTCAAGTCTGCTATCAGGAAGGTCATGAAGGATGGGGCTGGAACGGACCTCTGGCTAGATCCCTGGCTTGATCGGAGATCGCTATTGGATATCAGAGGGGCTCAGCCTCACCAGGAGGACAGGCGGGGACTGACGTGTAGTCGGATCATTCGTGATGGCGAGTGGAGGCCGGAGTCCTATCGATTTACCATGGAGCTGGGTGAGATCATTAACACTGTTGCCATTGACCCGGACTTGCCTGCAGATCGGTGGTTTTGGGAGCCGGCGGGTGCGTCCCCGGGTACTGGGGAGTTCCAATTCAAGAGTTGCTACAATCTCATCAGGCGCACTTTCCCCCAGAGTCCTGACTACAATTTTGTCTGGTGCACGGGCCTGGCAAGGAAGATGCAGCTCTGTCTTTACAAGCTCTTATTGGATCGCCTTCTTACTCGAGATCGGCTGTGCTCTTTCGGAGTGACGGTCCCAGATCCCAAATGTGTGCTGTGCGGGGTGGAGCTTGAATCTATCAGCCATATCTTCTTTGAGTGTGTCCTGACTTGGCAGATCTGGAAGGAGCAAAGTAGAATTTTAGGAGGTTGTGACTCCGGAAAGAGTACTGGGGACATCATTACGGTGATCCGAGATAGTAGAGGTCGAGGGGAGGACTGGTTCCGGACTGCTAGAGTTCGTCTGGCTGCTTCGGTTTGGCATGTCTGGCGGGAGCGAAACCGTCGGATCTTCGAGGGACTGGTTACACCTCTTGTGGGCTTGCTTCATAACATTGAATCTGATGTAAATGTTATGAGGTCTTGATGAGTGGGATTCCCCACTTTGATTGTATGTTGTATGATTACTGTGTTTCTTTGGAATAAAATTTACCCTTTTCCAAAAAAAATAAAATATATATATATATATATATATATATTTTTATATATATATATATATATATATATATATATATATATATATATAAGACTCCTGATAAACATGGGGTTGGCTATGGAGCAGAGCACAAGAGAAATCCACTCTTATCTTGACATCAACCCTCTATTCCCAAGCGAAGTAGCTACGGACATGAGAGGGTAGTGATAAACCTACATGGTCAGTTGGCATTTAGCTTCTATCAAAGATTTTTTAAAAATGTTATATTTACCAATATTAAACCGAACTTATCAGTTGTTTGGCAGAACTACATAACCTCCTCATAAAAGTCCAACCCAAAACCGTCACGGAAAGCAAGTAAGTTAATCCTAGATCAATTTTGGGGAGCAAATAAACCCACTCTAAACTGACAAATAAAGTGAAAGGAGTCCGAAGTAAGATATAAGCTAGAAAAGTTGCCAAAATTTTCAAAATCCTGCTAGTGGGAGGTGTTACTACTGCAGTGATGCATTTCGGTCAGTCGGATTGTCCCTGGGTGGTAGTACTGCCTAGATCGCAAGGAATCGAGCAATTAGGGGTTTAAACTGCTGACAACATTCGAGCAGTTTTATAGAGAGAATAGTGTAATTCCAGGTTTTGCTCCTGCATCAAGATCCTATCTCTTTGAAGAATAGAGGAACCCCCAAGTTTAGTACAACTCTTGGTTATACATATATATCAGACTTTATTAGTTTTGAAACAATAACATGCATAATCTACACAATCCCCCATTGTTTAAAATGAATTCATATATATAAAAGTCGAAAACATGCATATTGGATAATTATGAAGGTTATATTATTAATCCACACTTATATTGAGGGTTAAAATATTATTATTATTCCAACACCAAAAGCAGGATTCATGACTTTTTTATAACATTTATAAAATATCTGCATAAGATTTGAATCTGAATCTGGGTTGTTGCTATACCATGTTAATATTGTGCAGATCATGTTGTGCACAGTGTGGAAGCGAACATAGACTATATATACTGTAGCCTTATCATGACATGAAAATTAGCAAAGCACAACTACCAAATTAATAGCACAAGCACACAAGATTTACATGGTACGGTCAAACTTGACCTATTCCATGGGGTAAAGGGATAAATACTTTATTGAATCGACAGGAAATGATCTTACAAGTATTGCAACCATAAACCACAATATTAGAGAGATGCTACACATGGACTCGGTCATGAGCTTTATCCTTATACCTCTTATTACTAAACGATATTCAATTTAGTTGTTATCTTAGCTTATTGAACAAATTTGTATATAGGTAGTTGATACTTGTAGATTTTTAACATATGTAGTAGTTATCTTAGCCTATCTCAACATATCTGTATATAGGTAGATACTTGTAGATTTTCTTGTATCTCATTAGTTTAGTCATAGGATGTAATAGCATAAATATTAGAGAATTTTTTGGGTCTTACTCATTCAAAAGAAGATAGAGAAATTTGTCTTCTAAATTCAATATGGTATAAGAGCTCCAAACTACCCCAAGCAATATAGCCGATTCCTCCTCTTCTTCTCAAGGTTCGATCATCGATACTTTTTGGATTCATCATTCCGACTGTTCTTGTTTCTCATGTCCTATCCAGCGATAACTATGGCACGTGGTTTCGTACCTTCACCATGGCATTACGTGTCAAGAATAAGCTTGGTTTTTCGCTGGTTCCATCCCCAAACCGATAGACATCGCTAGTTGGGCTCGTTGCATTGATCTTGTTAGTAGTTGGATCTTTTAAACTTTGTGTTTGTAGATATTCGTACAAGCATCTTGTATGTCGACACCGTTCGTGAAATATAAAAGGATCTCTATAAGCGCATCTCACAATCCAATGTTCCCAAGATCTACTAGTTGAAGCAAGCAATCTCTTCCTCGAAACAATAAAAATCTACGGTATCTGCTTATTTTATTCAATTGAAATGACTTGGGATGAATAAAGTTCTATTAGTTCTTTTTCTCCTTGTATTTGTAGGAATGACAAGGCCACGATTGAGCGAGTTCATCAGGATCGAGCTATGGAGTTTCTTCAAGGACTTTATTTCACTATAATATGAAGTCAAATACTTCTGATGGAGTCATTCCCTATTACAACCCAAATCTACTCTTTGGTTCGACATGAAAAGAGTAGCCAAGAAATCAACGATGCTATAGTTCCGACGGTTGAGTTCACTGCCATCTATGCTGCCAATCAAGTTCAATGTCAATCTACAAATGCTTCGTACTCCAACGCAACGTCCCTTTTGCTTCCATGGCAATAATCGTGGCCACACTAAGGCTACATGCTACAAAATTCATGCTTATCCTTCAAAGTCCAAGGATGTTGCTTCTAGAATGTGGCCCAACCCTGAGTCTACCTTGATTGCTCCATCTCGTGTCATTCAAGCCATGTCCTTTACACCCGAAACAATATGTTAAAATTCTCAGTTTATTGGCTTAGGTTCCTCTTGAATCACCTTTTGTTCCTACTGCTTTGTTCCTACTGCAAGCTTATTACCATGTATCATACTTATGTATATCGAGACAGAACTTCACTGTAGGAAGGAAGTTATGTCGACAAGTATCCATAAGTTTTGAGTCTAGTATACCGAAGGGCATCTTCAACGCTAGCCGCCTGAAGCGTTCGATGAAAGCAATGACAGATTCAGTCCTCCTTTGCTTGGTCTCGATGAGGGTGGACATACTAACATGCATGCCACTCTCGTAAAACCTGTTGAGGAATAACCTCTCCAAGTCTTTAAAAGAATTGATACAACCGTCAGGCAGACTGCAGAACCATTCAAAAGCTACCCCTGCAAGGTGCTAATAAACAGCTTTGACAAGAACGGATCGTCCATGGGTAAGTGTAGAGTCTGCGTGTTAAAGTATGTCATGTGTTGGCGAGAAGTCATCCCGTCAAATGAATTTAATGTCAGCGGCTTGTAATTAGGTAGGCAAGTAGCATTCTTCCATTCAGGAGGATAAGGTTGAGATATCTCCATTTTCTGAAGCTCGTCTTTGTGTGAGATTGTATCGAGACGGGCAACAAGAGAATCGATTGCATCCTGTTGATTGAGCAGGTGTTGAGAAACGGCTGCTGTACGGTTGTCAGGCGTTGTTGGTAAAGGACCACGCCTAGCATTTGCAAGATTTGGAGGAGGCACAACGGAATGATACTCCTTCTGTAGTAAAGGAGGGTTGTTGCTATGAGCCAGACTAACGTATGTCGAGACGTTTTGTTGAGGTGGAGGAACAGCCCCAGCAGCTTGGACCGCCATGATACTGGTAAGCATATCAGGTGATACTGGTAAGCATATCAGTGATCTTGGCAAATGATGTTTCAAGACCCTCTAGCCGTTTGTTGGTCTGATCACTGGCTTCTTCAGGTCTTTCTCCATCCGCCATGTATGTAGATAACATGCGAGGACGAACAGAGGAAACAGTACAACTGGTGCTGATACTGCCTGTCTCTGAGTTGACAAGTCTCTCATCTTCAGTTAGGGGAGGTAGATAGTCACCGTCAGACACGGAGAGATCATCGTCATCTAGAAGGCTACCCCCAGTGTGAAGGTCATCTGCTTTAGACTCTGAGGGAATACTACCCCCAGCTTGGGAGTCCTCGTCATTTATACGGAATCTCGCCTTCGACCGAGTACCCATATAAACTCCTTTAGATGTGACAGCCTGCTGGCTATCTGTTGGTAGACTTCTTCTTCTGTTTACGGAACTGAGAGAAAAAGTTGGGTTCGTGGTCCACCTTCTTTGATTGGGGCTCCCGTAAGGGGGATCCCATGACGCCATGTTGTATGAGACACACATCGGTTTTTCATCGTCAGAGCAATGCAGTCGTCGAAACACGGACTGCCTCTGAGGCACTCTCGTTGCTTTGGAGCAGCAACAGTTGATGACAATACTGGTGCACGGATGTACACCATGAATTGTTGTATCCTCCCTCGCTTTACGCTTATGATTTATCATGTCGCTTAAGTCAGCGAAAGGGAGTTTTGCCGTAAAACCTATGTCACATGCATCGCCGAGCTTTGCATATGGGTTTGTAAGGAGAGTTGGTACATCCGGACTTGGTTCACGTGCAGGGGCAATTCCTACACCTAAGTCCTGTGATGACCTTGAAGACAGTCCCGTGCTATACACATTAGAGCCTGTCTTTTTGCTGTGGGCACATAGGCCCTGGAATCTGCCTTTGGGCGCATGCTTCTTGCTAGCATGTCTAAGCTTCCTCGATGTAGGCGCATAGTATCGGTCAGTCGAGCTTGGGCGCATAGCCTTGGGTGCATGACCCTAGAAGCATAATCTGTCGAAGACAGAAGTTTTCTGGCCAGAGTTATTCGCCCACACACCCCCTTGGGCGCATAGCTTTGGGCACATGCTTGGTGGAGTAGTTGTTTTCTCCCAGCTTCGTCTCCTTCGTTTGTGAGCTTCGCTGAGCTTCGTGGCCGTATACTTCGGTGCACGATTGATCGTGGGTTTGACTGAGTCAGGGGCTGTTCTGGCTTGGGCGCATAGCCTGAAACAGGGCTATGCGCCCCTTTCTGGAGTATCCTAGAGTGGGCGCATGGACGCATTACTCACTCTGGAGACTTGGGCGCATATGACCTCACTGGTGGCTTGTGCGCATATGACTTCACTTGGTGACTTGGGCGCATATGGCTTCACTGGTGACTTGGGCGCGTATGTCTTCCCTGGCTTGGGCGCATGGTTGTCAAGTCTGCCGAAATTTTCATGCTTCTATAGCCTCCACGGGCGCAGCTAGCCACCAGACTGGGGGTAGCAAGCGCAATGAGTCTGTGGAAGGCCGCAACCTCCCAGTCTATCCTCAGGGCGACGAGGCTCGGACATCTGAGCCAGAGAGCGAAGGATCTACTGTCCCTTCCACCCATCCACACACAAGGTTCGTATTTATGGCCGAGGGTGGTGAGGCAGACAACAGCGAAGCGCTCGACCAGCTGAAACGCATCGAAGCTCTCGAGACGAGCCTAGATATGTTAAATGCCACAATGAAGACCCTATCTTCTCTCATGCTGGAGATCAAGGGGAATTTGGTACCCACTGCCTCCACACATACACCTGGTCCAACAGCCAATGATGGATCCAGCAAACTGCCCGCCGTCCATCTGCGGGACCATCGTCGTCTACTCCATCGACTACAGGCCCGGCAATGTCAACCGAGATACAGCAGGCTATCAAGGAACTGTATGCTCGCTACGATGCCAAAGAGAAGCAAGTAGCACTCCGGAAGATGGGGATTCGGCAGCCATATCCTGCCGAGTGGGACAATGTAGTATATCCTCCCAAGTACAATCCGCAGACGCTCACGCCCTACGAGGGAAAGGAGTCTCCCCAACAATACTTGAGGTACTTTGCCTCAGTGACAGGGCACTTGCCGAAGGACGACGCCCTCCTTACCAACATCTTCATAGGAGCTCTGTAGGGGGTTGCCTATGAATGGTTCTGCAGCCTTCCGGACGATTGTATTTCATCGTTTGAGGACCTGAAGAATCTATTCGTAGATCGATTCTATGAAGGAAGGATGGACATGACAATGTCAACTCTCATGGAGGTCGTCCAGAGAGAGGAGCCTATCCGTGCATACATTGAGCGCTTCCGTCAGGCAGCCTTAAGGCTACCACCTGGTATGTCCGAGCCCATGCTTATGGACTCATGCCGCAAGAAAATGCTGCCTGTGATAAAATTGTGACACAACGCTCCTTGCACAGAGTGGACGCCTTTCATTACAGAGGCAGATGTGGCAGAAAGGAAAGCCGAGGACGCGCAGCTCCTGGGACTGAACTTTCCTTCTCTCGAAGACAAGGGGAGACGTTCGTCTAGCAACAATCCCAAGGACGGAAAAGGCAAGCAAGCCATGACTGTCAACATCTCCAAAGGTTCGATAACCATGAACCCAAGTCTGCAGAAGCGCAGAAGCTGAGGGAGACTTACTCCTTCAATGACGAGGATACGCTAGAACTCTTCAATATGCTGATGAAGAGTGGCAAGCTTTCTCTCCCAACACCAAAGCGCCCCGACGAAGTGGGGAAGGTGGGCAACCCTAAATACTGCCATTATCATCAGTATGTCCAACATTCGACACGAGATTGCTACATGTTGAAAAAACAGATTCAGTGCCTCATCGACGACAAAGTCATATCACTTGACTATAAAGAATCGTCATATCACTTGACTATAAAGAAAATACTGTTACGACCAATATGGTTACTCTCCAGTTTGGAAGTTTTCCAACCATGGAGGCACATGACGGGGTCATCCCCATCCAGAGGGCGACAATGGAAGTAGTCACTCTTCCACCAGCGCATGACAACGCTCAAGGGCTCATCCCGTTCTCCGCACCACGCGGCGAGGTCATGTGGGTCCACCCCGACCTTACTCTTGACATGATGGCACCTACAACCCCTTCTGTCAAAGGGAAGAAGGTCAGGACATGCCGCATGGTCTCGGCTTCGACCGACGACACCTTGGTGACCACTCGCTCGGCGCAGTGGCAAGAGGAGAACCATGCTCCAGAAGAGGCAGCGCCTCCACCAACTACAGTCCTTGTTCCTGATATATCAGAGGCAGGCCCGTCTCTAACTCCTGCCGCAAATAGGCAGAAGCAAAAGGAGGTTCGCTTCGACAAGTCTCTCAGAAAAGACTCGGCAGTAGGGCCTATCAAACCCTACTACTTCGACATACTAGCGCAGCTAGCCAACACCCTGGCTAGATTGTCACTTTTCGAGATCCTCCGTCTCTCCAAAGAGACCCGGGATGCGCTCAGCGAAGTTTTGCAGAACGCCAAGTCCTTCCCCACTCAGGTGCGACCACCAAAGGAAGACCCTGCGGCCTATCCACATTGTCACAGTGTGGTCGAAGTGATCCCCAGTATCGCCTGCACCCAACAAGACATGCTGCTGAAGAACAACCGGCATAATAGGCCTCTGTACTATACATGGTATGTTGGTGTCATTAAAGTCGATCGCATCTACATCGACCTGGGCTCCTCTCTCAGCATCATCCCAAGGAGTTTGCTCCAAACTCTAGGGATTCCGATGCATCGGCTGACTGCATCAAACACAACAATCAGCGGCTTCAACGCGGGGAAGAGCGATCCTCTGGGCAAAATTCGCTTGAAGTGCCAAATCGGCGATTTCCACACCGAAGTGATTTGCTATGCCATCGACGCTGACATAAATTACAACATGTTGTTGGGACGACCATGGATCCATGAGTACATGATCGTTCCTTTCACCCTCCATCAGTGCATGAAGTACGTGGCCAGCGACGGGACTATCAAGACCGAGTTTGCTGACATCGACCCGTTCCGGGGACTTGAAGCCTATTGTATGGATGTTGATCTATACAAGTCAGTCCCTTGGGACGATGAGGGCAATGATGCTGATGACGAGACGGAGACGGCCTCAGGAAGCGCAGTGGTTGTCGAAGAACCTCTAAAGGTTCGTCTGAAGGGAAGACCCCCCAAGGTGTCTGCGCCTCTCATCGTCAAGCTCCGAGACAGAGCACCACCTTTTCCCTCAGTAACGTCAGATGATGGTCAGGAGCCTATGCGAATAAGGCTACCTCGGAAGTCTCCAAGGCCGACCATGAAGGCGCAGGAGCCTCCGACCGCGACCCCTTTGGTGATCAAACTAAAAGGGAGGTGTCCTCCTCCTCCTCCCTCGACAGCCCTAGTCCTCACAGATTTGGAGCTAGGAGACTACATCTGCGCCAACACAGAAGCGCACTCTTTTGATGATGTAATCCCCCGGGATAAAATCTCTCATTTTATTAATAGAAAGTTGTCTTCGAATTACTCTTGTGCATATTGGAACACTAGATATTTCCTAGACAATTCTCTATATAAGCTGCAAACGCAAGTGACAACCGCCAACCATACGAGCCAAGTTGTCCCGTTCCGGGACGCCTACTTCTTCGTTCCAGCAAGGAGGAAAGAAGAGGAACCCATCATCTTCGGTCGAGTGGAGCATCCTCAGCAACTAGCTCCCGAAGATCCAAAATCCGACAGCGGCAAGATGCAGCTCTACCGCTACGCTACTCAGACCAAACGTCTCGTACAAAGATGGGTTACGACCTGAACAACAACAAATGGCTCAACTATGGTAAAGACTGGCACCTTTCCTTACGGATTCGAGCTCTAAAGGGAAAGGCCCAAAACTATTACCAGCGCACCCGCCGGGGGTTGGGTTACATTACGCCCACTTCCACTTCAGAAGGCTCGAAGACATAAGTCATGATGCACTCGCACTCTTCTGACTCCTCAACCTGGGACTCCAATACCAGTACCGGCCAGGTCTTCAAAAGGATGCTGTCAGCTAACGTGACCTCTGCAAGCCCTCCAGTCGAAGACGAAGACTAGGCGGCCGAGTACTTCGAAGATGAACCTTGGGCTCAACGTCTGGGGTCCCAATGGGAATGACGTTTCGAGCAGCGCGAACCTCTCACAGAAGATGAAGTCATCTAGGTCGAATTGGAAAACGAGGCCTCCTCTAAGCCCATCTTCATCAGCAAGAGCCTGACAGAAGAAGACAAGCAATCTCTGATACAGCTTATCCGAGAATACTTCGACGTCTTCGCCTGGAGCTACGAGGATATGCCGGATTTAGACCCGCAGGTTACCATGCATCGTCTCAACATCTTGTCCGACGTCAAGCCTCTTAAGCAACAACAACGTCGGTTTCGCCCGAACATCAAAGGATGCTATCGAGGAAGAAGTCGACAAACTCATCGAAAGTGGCTTCATCCGTGAAGAGCAACATCCAAATTGGGTGGCAAATGTCGTCCCGGTCACCAAGAAGAACGGGAAGATATGAATTTGCATAGACTTCAGGGATCTCAATTCAGCTTGTCCTAAGGACGAATTTCCCCTCCCGATCACTGATGTGATGATTGACAGCACTTGTGGCTTCGAGCGTATGTCCTTCATAGATGGTTTCTTCGGCTACAACTACATCAAGATACTCCCCGAAGACGAGACGCTTCGTAAGCTCCCAAAACGACGTAGGCTCAGAAAAAGGTCGTGATGAACGTTCGCGTGAAACGAAGAGTCATGATCGAAACTTAAGGAGATAACGGCTAAAGGCATTTAATGCTGAAGCTTAAGCACGACGTCAGCCTGGCAACAGAGGTGATGGGCATTTCGCTTACAAAGAGACGTGTTCATGCTTCTGTTCAAAGTACCTCGAGCTTGACCCAAGTTTGGGCCACTTTGAAGGGGTCTTGTAGAAGCATAAAAAATCTCAGCATAATATAAGGGGCAGAGGTGCAGGCGGTCAAGCACGCTAACGACCAGGACAAAAGTCACAAACATATGAAAAGCTCAGGAGTCTTTTTTTATTAATCATGGCTACAAGAGTCTGCTACAGACTCGTCACGATTACATAAAAGACTGCATAAACACATAATTACAAGGATCTTTTACAAAAGACTTTGTGATTACATGTGCCGAATTGAAAACTACTACGGATCTACGCCGGGGTAACTCTTCACAGTGTGATCGTCATGGAGAGAGACTGTGGACAGAAGATGTGAATACAGTCTCCATCAAAGTCTCCACCACAGCTTCCCCCTCCAGGTGCGCAGCACTTCCGGAAGCAGCTATTGGCCCGTCGAAAGCTCAGGCCACAGCGTAGCAGGAAGGTCCTTTTTCAAAAGGGCATCAGCTTTCGAGGCTCTTCTAGCCTAACAAAAGCACGCCGCCGTCAATGGACAGGGCAGAGCACAACCTGTGGCTCTCCGGGTTGGCCATCTACCTACAAGCTAGGCCGTCAGGACCTGCAAGACCTCCAAGGCGTCGCCCAAGTTCGAACTCCTCATGAAAAGCGTTCCAACACGTTTTGAGGCTCATTAACAGTTTTTCTACGAAGGCACAGCTCCTTTGAACGAAGGAATCCTCAACCAAAATCCGACTTAGGCAAGGCCAACCGTCGCTCGAAGCTAAGTCTGGATCCAGCATAGTGTTGAAGGACAAGAAGAAGAAGAAGAAGAAGAAGACGTGACTCTTCACAAGAAACTTCCCCTTTATATAGGGCGGGAGTGGTCTAAAACGTAGGCCACATGACCGACGGTCAAAATTTTCACATTAATGGGATAAACTTAGGACTCAGCACGATGAACCTCATTAAATAAAGTTCATTCGACTAAGTCCTAGACTATCCTAGGACCCTTTGAAATTTCCCAAGTAACGGTGACAATTAAGAGGAAGTCGTTCATTAAGGAGTGGTCATTCATTACTCTTTAAAAGAAGACTTCAAAGCCAACGCCTTCAATCCAAAGGTGCAGCTACACTCCTGCGCCAACCTCAGGCGCAGACTGGTGATGTTTTCACACCACCTCAACTCCAACGGTGCAGCACTCTGCTCCGACCCAGAAGCTCAACTACCTTTTGTCAGAGACTTGGGAGATACCATTGCATCCAACACAAGTCCGCCTACCGCTCCAAAAAGTACAGTAACCTCGTCAACCTGAAGCACAAGCCTACTCGTCGTCCTAAAGTACAGTGACTTTGTCGCTCGAAACACAGCCTTCTCGTCGCTCATACGCACATAGGTTTCGTCGTCTTCGAAGTATAGTCTACTCGTCGCCTGAAAGCATGGAGGCTCCGTTGTTTCCAGAAGAACGGTCTACTCGTCGCCCCAGAAGTGCAGTAATACTCAGACGTCGCCAGAGGCGTAGGAAGCATGGTCCCACCCAGTCGGTTTGTTTAAACCGACTCTCTCAAAGATAAGATTCGGGTTAATCATGATTGATATCTTATCAAATTGATTTAAATCTTAGACGAGGATCAATCGGAATCCAAATCTGAGATAAAATCCCAAGATTTACTCGGTTGCATCCGAACAAGCAAATTGGCACACGCCATGTGTCTCTTCCTTCGATTATTTTGATAACCACTAGAGATCTCGATTGAGGGGAATCTCAATGTCCGCCACGTGTCAGTGCCGCAGAAGCCTGCACCGTGCAATGACGACAGATTTCTTCATATCTCAAAACCCTAATGCATATCACATATGTGCTCTCTTATCCTATAAATAGGAGTTTTCCTTCAACAAAGAGAGAATACCACCGAACATCAAATCTCCAGCCCCATGCATCCTCTTGATCACCAACCCTAGAGTTCTATCAAAGGCATCAGAAAGTCAGAGCAAGTTCAACCCGTCGTCAGATCGTCAATGGAGTAAAGGAGCCGCTGCAATGCTCGATCTCCATCGTCACACTTTCCTAGAAACTCTTCCCCTTGTACTTAGAATATCATTTTTAGGACTTCCTTCTCTGTATACACGTCTTTCTACGTTCAATGAACAAAAAGTTCGTTCAACCTTTTGTGATGTCGAACAGTCTCGATCAAGGAAGATAGGGAGCAGTCGTATCTACCGTTGACCTAGATCAGAGAGTTTGAAATTTTTTATGGTTCCCTTAGCTCTCGTACCAATTGTTGTGCATCTATAGTACAAAAGCGAACACAAAAAGTATTTTATCTTATGATGACGAAAAAAATAGCAAGGTATAGTACCGAGTTAATAGCACAAGAACACAAGATTTACGTGGTTCGGTCAAATTCGATGTACTCCACAGAGCAAAAGGGACATACTTTATTGAATTGACAAGAAAAAATCTTACATGGATTACAAACGCAAACCGCAAAGAGCAACCCTTCTTTATCTAGATCTCTGACGAGCTATGTCATTCTCTCTCTCCTGAAGACTCCTTTAATGACTTCTTTATTAAACCCTAAGCAATAGTCTCTTTCTCTCAAGCACTTAAACGCACAAGGCCACAAACCCTAGGCTGGTTAGTGGGTCTTAAATAGGCCTCTCATCTTTAACCAACTCAGTAGCGATCTGGACCGTCGAAACATAAAATTTAGGTTGAATCATAAACAAAATTACAGCAGTTCCGACCCGTCGGCATACCACCGGTATAGTCTTGTACCCAAATTTTGGCATCCAAACTTGCTGGGCGATTTTGCGACTTTTAAGTATGTCGACAACATACAGTATGTGGCCTGTTATAGTCCTGCTGATACTCTCACTAAACATACAGTATGTGGCCTGTTATAGTCCTGCTGATACTCTCACTAATTTTGGTTGTTTCGACCCCTAGCGAGCTTCTCTGATTCCTCGGTTGGCGCTCGTAGCTCTTTGTATGAGGCCAAAACCCAGCATATCAAGCACAAAACCTGAAGTACATATGGGTCAGAGTAATCTGATGTACAAGAAGTCTGTGCCGGCTGCGGTTTTGAATTATTATCTATTGAAGAACATTATCTTTAATGGGATTTCTCCCGTGTACACATTCGGCAGGAGGGTAGTGCAATTATTTGGAGAGGAATAATTCAGTTCAAGGGAAGAGTTCTTAGCCATCGCGATATTGTTATACAACAGAGAGCGGAGATAGAGAAAGATGTTGTCATAAACGTGGATTAATAATTCTTTGGGCAATCTTGAATTTGTGGTGCAATTTGTATTTATCTGGAAGGGGAGTGGTTTTTGTTTCGTGCGCTCTCTTGATCTTTTGTAGGGACACATAGAAAGGTAGGAGATTGCAAAGGTAGGAGATTGCGGGAGAAATGTAAAGAAAAAGAAAAAGAAATAATAGAAGAGGGATGTTACATGCTTAAAGAGAAGAAGACATATTAGGGATAATTTTGTCTAATTTTGTTCTTTTGTAGTTCTGTTTTGGTGAGGGTGCTTTTTGTTCCATTTCCAAAAAGAGAAAAATCTTGGTTTTGTTTGGTTTGGCCTTAAACAAACCAAAACAAATACCAAAATTTTAAAACTGAGTTTTGGCCTCAAAATTCATTTTGGGGCATGAGAACCGAGTCCCAAATGGGGCCTTAGTTATTCTAACACAGAATTACGACATGACATGATTCAAAGAGGGTGAAACGGACAAGCATTGATGCTACTGTCCTAAGTATATTTTGCTGTGTTTGTGTTGTGTTGAACATGTGTTTCACACAATGTGACACGAGCACAAAGGCAGGCAAGAAATCAATGATTTGTTAATCAACCCTTGAAAACCAATCTAAATTCATTACTTGTGCAGGTGATGTCGGTCCAGGATGGTCAACTACATGGAAGATGGCTCTGTGGGCCCGTCTTCACAGCAGCGAGCATGCGTATACACTGGTCAAGCAGCTGATCAACTTAGTAGACCCTGACCATGAAGGTGATTTCGAAGGGGGATTATACAGTAACATGTTCACGGCACACCCTCCATTCCAAATCGATGCCAACTTCGGGTAGGTATCATTAACACAAGCTATATCAGCAAATCTATTGCACATAGAGGTCGAACAAGAAGCTTAAATTATTTTTGTTTTAGTTTCACGGCAGCAATCGCAGA
This sequence comes from Iris pallida, assembly GCA_029216955.1. Classification (NCBI taxonomy): domain Eukaryota; kingdom Viridiplantae; phylum Streptophyta; class Magnoliopsida; order Asparagales; family Iridaceae; genus Iris; species Iris pallida. The sequence continues at coordinate 144,265 of JANAVB010018950.1, forward strand.
AATGCTAGTCCAGAGCACTGAGCAAGACCTGTATTTGCTTCCTGCACTCCCACGAGACAAATGGGCAGAAGGGTGTGTTAGAGGTTTGAAGGGTCGAGGCGGCATAACAGTCGACATCTGCTGGAAGGAAGGAGGCCTTCATGAAGCCCATTTGTGTCTGAAAAATCAGAATTCAGTTAGAAGGTTGCATTACATGGGAAGTGTTGCCACTGTGAAATTGTCTAAAAACAGCATTCACACATTTGACAAGCATCTGAAGTGCTTGAAGACGTACTCGCGAATAAACGATGGGAGTTCCTGAAAGTTCCATGGAAGTTAAATCAATTCACTCTAAAGAGATCTTTACTTCTTGACCAATCTTAATTGAGGCAATTTGTTGTTAACATTTGCAAGAATAAGAAAGAGAAGCTTTTGCTTGAGAAGATGGAAGGATTATTAAGTTATCTGGAATTGATCCTTAATGACACAAATAATTTGTTCTACCCAACCTGAAAGGAATATGAGTATATTTCTTTATTTGTTATAGTATGTGGTTTCCTCTGTTATATGTGCTTTAAGTGGGGTTAGTAATATTATCTTGCCACTTATCAACTTTCATTTAAGATACATTGACGGTAATCCGTCACTTACCTATAGCTGCCTTAACAAAAGAAATTATTAATCTTACACGTTTGAAACTTACACGGTATTTTCATTTCAGTATTCTCATTCGGTTGAGGATTACTAAGGGGTGTTAAGGAGCCGAGGTTTGGGCGAGCACCTCTTGCTCTTGCTCTTGCTCTTGCTCTTGCTCTGGCTCTTGCTCTTGCTCTTGCTCGGCCATCTAAGAAAAAATACTCGCTTTATCTATATAGTATTTGTGAGGTTACAAGTAGCTCTTTAAAATGAGAAAACTTTATCTATATAGTATTTGTGACCGTGGTATTCAGGGATCCCTATCCTAGAAATGATGCAAGACAATACTAGTTTATTTGTACAAACACAATCGTCCACGGTGTCCAGGTCATTCATACTTGTCATGTCAAGCTAGCTGTCGTAACATTATGTCGGGTATAACATGTCTGGTTTACCTATCAAGAGTGCGCCACGGCGGGCCACTAACGTGTTCAGGAAATATGTCAGAATTTACATGGCATAAGCATAAATATGACATTTCTATTTAATAATAATAATAATATATAATAATAATAATAATAATAATAATAATAATAATAATAATAGAGAAAAGATAGTGGAAGGAGCCATGCGGCTAATTGGATTCATGCAGCAGAGAGCATGCGCGCTTATGCGGCTGAGGACTGCGCGCTCATGCGGCTGGAAGAGGGCAGGCGTATGCGGCTCAGGAAAGAAGGGGCTTATGCGGTTGGGGATCAAGGCCTTATGCGGCTGCGAGGGAAACGGGTCATATGCGGCTGCGGATGATCGGGTTCATGCGGCTGGAAGTGCCACGCTGCCTTTATTGCCCTGCGGCCGAGATGAATGATTTATGCGGCTGAAAGAATAGAAGTTCATGCGGCTATATAAAAAAGTCTCTTGCGGCTGGCAAGGAGCCCGTGGCCTATGCGGCCGAGAAAGCTTGCCGCATGGAAGTCCATGCGGTCAAGTATAGCCATGCGGCCAGGAAAGGCTATGCGTCCATGAACTGCCATGCGGCTGAACTATTCTTCTTTTCCACTGAATTCGAGAAGAAGAGTCATGGACTCCCTTCTTCAAAGCTTCATAAATCCTTCATTCCAAGTCTAAATCCAGACTTCCATAGGTCAAAATAGGACAGAACGAGATTCTCTACAACATGGAACCATCAAAACTTGAAAATAATAATGTTAAGTAGATCAAAACCCAAAAAATTCGAAAATACAATAAACTTAGATCTACACAAATTTAACTATAGAATTTAGAAATGCTAAGTACTAAGTGTGTTAGAATCTCGTGAGGAAGAGAATAAAACAATAAAAACGAAGTTCCTCCATGAAGCAAGCTGCACTTGCCTAAGCTCTCTTCCTGGTAGGTGGAGAGTAATGGCGGGGAAAGAACAGTAATGAAGAGAGAGAAAGAGTTGGGCTAATAAATGGGGATGGTGGTGGTAGGTAAGGGTTCTCCCCTTGGTTCATGATGAACCAATAAGCAACCCAAGCCGAACCAAGCCAACCCAAACAAGCCGAACCAGGCAAGGAGACATGCAATACAAGTCAAAATACGTACACGTATTCTAAAATACATAATACGAGCCACAGGCATTACAGCGGCTGTGCGGCGGGGCATTGGGGAAGCGGAGCTGGTCCTCAAGGCGGCGGAAGCCTACGGCGGCGCAGCTCCGGCGAGGTAAGGGTGTTGGTGGTGGTTAAATTTTGGAGGGTTTTTGGGTGTTGGCAATTTCTGGTGGCGGTGGTTGTGGTTGGTTTATCAGGGACGACCGGGGTGGTCGGGGTGACCGGTGACGTTGGGGAGGAGGAACGGGTGGCCAGGAGATCGACTTGGGGGCTAGAAGCGGCAATGATGGGGGCTGGCCAAAGCTGTTGGTGGTTCAGGTGGTGGAGTCATGGTGAGGATGATGAGGGGATGATGGCCGCGGGGTGTTCGTGGGGAATTTGGCTTGGAGAGGGAACATCGAGGCAGAGTTTAAGGTAGGACTAGGTTAGGAATTTGATTGCGTCGAGTGTGTTCGACACAACAGAGAGGGTCGGGAGAGGTGTCCTGCGAGACACGGAATGGTTTTGACGTCCGGGGTTGTCGGACGCAGGAAAAATTAATATACTTGTATAAGGGAATAAATAGGGGATGGGGGTAGGGGACACGGACACAATGCACAAACTTGGGTTGTGGAATTTGGAGTAATTTGTAGAATAATTATGTGGAGGAGTACCTGCCTATTTATAGGATGTAGAAATTTTCAGTTGGATAAGGATTAGGAATATTTAAACCCAAAAATAGATAATTTAATTATTAAATTTAAATCAATAAAATTAAATATAACTTCAAATTCAATTCCAATTTAAATATAGATAGTCTAATCTCAATATAAATTCTATCTTTAAATTTACACTATTTAAATCAAATCCATAGAATCTAATCAAAGATTTAAATTGCCACAAAAAATTCAAAATATATTTTCTAAAATACATATAATAATAATTTCAAAAATTACATTATTATTTAAAATAAACTAATATAATAATTATGAAATATATGTATGCTCAAATAATATTTACATAAATATACTTTTCTAGTATACCATTTTATAAAAAATTATTTATTATATATATTATTTTAAAACTATAAAAATAAAAAAATATTTTTCCTAAAAATATGTACGCTCGCACATAATCGCACAAATTCGAAAAATGAATTTTTGCGCGCGACGTACAATACAACTACGTGACGTACAATACTAAAAAATAATCATTACCAAATTTATTTAAAAAATATATAGTAGAAAACTTAGGGGTTTTACATCCTACCAAACTTAAAAGAATTTCGTCCTCGAAATTAAGAATTTGCAGGGGTGAGAAGACACAAGGGGGTATCGATGGGGAACAAACAATGACAATGTTTCCACAAAATCATGTCATAAGAAATTGTGATCTAAATTATAGAATTTAACACAGATATGGTTATGAGGGTCGCGAGTTAAGGCACGAGTAGAAGATTAAGGGTTTAATGTTTAAATCAAGAGTATCATGCAATAGAGAATGATATGGTATCAAGAAAAAATAAGTTAGAGACCTAGTAGATATGGGTTCTTGAGAAGGTTGAGGCACGAATAACAGATCGATTAGGTTCATGCCTAAATTAAGTGATTTGGAAGGTTCATGATAGCGAATATAGGGCCAAGAAAAGGATGAGTAGTTTAAGATGAAGATATAGCAACATCGAGTGAGAATGGTCATAGTCGATAGGAAGGTTAGAGGAAGTTCTAGTATAACGCCTTCGTCCTTCTAAAATAGGTGAAGGCGAAAGCAATATAGAGTTCGAAGGAGGCGTTATCGAATACGAATATGTGATTCAAAGACGATCGAATAATTTCAAAGGAATTGTCAAGGCAGTCATGGATGGGATTCTAGAGGGCAAGTTTAGCTATGTCCCCACCCACGTAGAACGATATATCAAGGCGAACCAAAGTGCACTCGGTTGATCAGACCATCATGCACCGGTTCTGATTAGACAATATGTTAGTGGGTGCGACCCAAATAACATGTCTTGAACAAGCTCGATAAAAGAATAAGCTTGCAAAAACTAGACTACATTAGCATCATTAGTCTAGATAGTAAAATATAGGCACGTGAGATTAAGATTGAAATAAAGCAGAATGATTCTAAGTCATATCCTGTGTTGGTCTCTATACAGTCGTACTATAGTCTTCTGGTCCAAGTCCTTGGTTGACTAGATGGGTTAGGGTCCTCTAAATTCTACAATCTATGTAGTCTTGCTAATATAGGTCTCAAGGACAAAGGGGTTGCTAGGTCATAAGACATTCTACCCAACTTAAAAGAATTAAACTAAGGGTGTTTGGGACATCTAACTAGTAGGGTCAATCTCTAGCAAGCACGAAGGGAAGATAATGATAGAAGGAATCAAGCAAGATGCAATCGATGAGTCGAACGATAGTTCGAATATGGAATCGAGGAAGGAGGTCAAGTATGTGGATGAGATCCTAGACTTCTAATCCTATTCGCATGCTTGCTTGGTACGGTAAAGTAACCAAATAATTTATCTTGACCTGCATGGGCCACCACAAAAATATGTAACGCTCCAGTCCCAAAATACGTAGGACTAGGAACGTAGACATGCCAGCTGTATACATACGAAGTACACTCCAATATATGGAAACCTCGTATGAATACATAAGCTGTAAAATACAGTAGAACCATAACTAATCTCATCCACACAAAATAAAAGAATGAAATATATCATATAATGATAATAAATTATCTTGATACAATATGTTGGGCGGAGACAAATCCACTACCAACAATTAAGGGAAAAATATATGAGAAATAAAATGATTTTGGCGAGCGAAGCGAAGACGATCCAAGTGCAATCATCCTCGAAGAAATAGAGATGGTCACGGCTAGAACACCTGCGAAAAATAAGAGCACACATCTGGAGAGATAACCAGGTCCTCAGAGGGACGTAACAAGACACATAATATAATGCCATATAAACTGAATAAATATTGCTCAAATAAATAAGTCAATTGAATTATAACATGGTCCAATACACACCTATTGAACTAGCTTACCATCCCCCAACCAAACAAGGACAGAAGATGGTAAACTAATTCACGGTGACGTATCTTTCCATGCTATGAATACAATATGGTATCTGGACCCCAACAAGGTTCAATACCTTCTCATCGAAGTAGTAAGTTACACCTACAACCAAACAAGGACAAGATGTGACGAACTAATCCGCGACAAGTTATTGTTCCAAGCCACAGTCAGATACAAGTACTCAAACCAAAAGTACTCATACCTAACGGATAAAGGTGCCTAACCGTTCTAAGTGAAATGTAGTTAAGAACAATCCTTCCTACGCATGGGCCCTGGCTAAATAGGATCGACATAGTCCTCCCTTGGGGCACCAGAGGCCCAATCAGTAAGAGCATAACGTTCCGCAGAACGTCAGTGGCCGTCAGTAATCATGGGTCATCAACCCCGTATCTCCATCGGAGCTTCCGGGTCACAAGAAAAAGTGCATCGAAGCCCATACGCTAAGGAATTGTCCTCCCCGCCCAATGCCTACTATGTTGTATCCACAACATAAAACCTCTATTAACCGCTAAGTCAAACTAAGCATGCAACCTCTATTAGCGGTTATTCCTATCGCACGGCTTATACGTACCGGTGGCCAGCCAGTCACGTATGTCCGTATTTTATATGCGACACACAATTTCGTGTTATAACGTGTCAAGGCTAATGAATGCAACATACCAGGTGGTCCCTTAAATCTAGGTTTAATGTGTAAGAGAAATAATACATAGTAGGAAATATAAATGAACAGTAAGTTCTAACAGGTTATGCTATGTATCACAGTTTATTTTGCATAAAAAAATAATGAATAATGCATGAAGTATGAACTAAAATAAATAAACAGCAAATGGCAAGATGTCTTGCCTGGTAGGCCGCCTTGTGTACTGTAATGATTAATGTGGCACGAACTGCCACTTCGGTGCAACCACTATGCAAGTGATCTCTGATGGTGGCACGGATGGTTCCATTGGGTCCAGAAGGGTCAAATTAGTTAGGTTCGACATAAGGTAGGCTTGAATTGGCGAGGGAACATGAATAATAGGATTTGGAATGGACAGGAAAACATCTAAAGAAATTAGTTATATATGTTTTTATAAAAATTTTCTTAATACTTGAAAATAGTTTTATTTATTAAAATAATTAAATTAATTATTTGAAAATCCAAAAAAATCTTTTTAGGGAGAAAAACTCTAAGTTTTGACAAAACAATTATTTTTAAGTAGAAAAACTATATTTTATATATGAAAATATTTAAGTAATTTTTCGAAAATAATAAGGAGTTATTTAGACCAAAACTATAACTCGTCAAATATATTTATATACATATAATTCGAAAAATATTTTAGAGAGAACTTGTCAAATATATTTACGTACATATAACTCGAGAAAATATTTTAGAGTCAAAATTTACTTTGAAATTCGCTAGAAAATATTTGTAAAATTTTCTAAATGATAATAATAATGAAATTAATAAATTTAGCAAGACAACAAAATAATAATAATAACAGTAATAATATTGATAATATTAATAATAATTGTAATAACAATAATAATAATAATAATAATAATAATAATAATAACAATAATAATAATAATGAAATAACAATAATACTAAAAGACTGCAGAATAAAGTAAGAATATAATAATAATAGTAATAATAATAATAGATATTAAAAAACAAATAATTAACAAAACTAATCAAAATACTAAACTCAAAACACAAAAATTAAAACCAACAAAAGTTGTGCTCCCTCAACCGAGGGACACAGAAATAAAGAAGCAAAATGGGAGAGAGAGAGAAAAGAGAGGGGATGGAATGGAATTACGGAAGTGAGCGGAGAGAGGGCGAGGGGAGAGGCGGAGTCGCCGGCCGCGGAGGAGGAGTGGGGCGGCGGCAGAGGCGCTCCAGGAGAAGGGGCGCGTGCGGGGGTGAGAGAAAGGGGAGCGCCGATGGGAAGGGGTTTCGATGGGCAGAGACGGCGCGGGGAGCGACGGCGGAGGAAGAGGAGAGGAAGGGCAGAGAGGAGCGGGATCGGGGTCCGGCGGAGGAGATCGGTTGGCGGGGGTTCAAGCGCGGTGCGGGAGGAAGACGGAGGGCGGCGGTCGGCTAGTCTACGGCGGCTGTGTGGCGGGGCATTGGGGAAGCGGAGCTGGTCCTCAGGGCGGCGGAAGCCCACGGCGGCGCAGCTCCGACGAGGTAAGGGTGTTGGTGGTGGTTTAAATTTTGGAGGGTTTTTGGGTGTTGGCAATTTCTGGTGGCGGTGGTTGTGGTTGGTTTATCAGGGACGATCAGGGTGGTCTGGGTGACCTAGCGGGTGGGGTGACGTTGGGGAGGAGGAACGGGTGGCCAGGAGATCAACTTAGGGGGCTGGACGCGACGATGATGGGGGCTGGCCGAAGCTGTTGGTGGTTCGGGTGGTGGAGTCATGGTGAGGATGATGAGGGGATGATGGCCGCGGGGTGTTCGTGGAGAATTTGGCTAAGAGAGGGAACATGAGGCAGAGTTTAAGGTAGGACTAGGTTAGGGATTTGATTGCGTCGAGTGTGTTCGACACAACAGAGAGGGTCGGGAGAGGTGTCCTGCGAGACACGAAATGGTTTTGACGTTCGGGGTTGTCGGACGCAGGAAAAATCAATGTATTTGTATAAGGGAATAAATAGTGGATGGGGGTAGGGCACACGGACACGATGCACAAACTTGGGTTGTGAAATTTGGAGTAATTTATGGAATAATTATGTGGAGGAGTACCTGCCTATTTATAGGATGTGAAAATTCCCAGTTGGATAAGTATTAGGAATATTTAAACCCAAAAATAGATAATTCAATTATTAAATTTAAATCAATAAAATTAAATATAACTTTAAATTCAATTCCAATTTAAATATAGATAGTCTAATCTTAATATAAATTCTATCTTTAAATTTACACTATTTAAATCAAATCCATAGAATCTAATCAAAGATTTAAATTGCCAACAAAAATTCAAAACATATTTTCTAAAATACATATAATAATTTCGAAAATTACATAATAATTTAAAATAAACTAATAAGATAATTATGAAATATATGTATGCTCAAATAATATTTACATAAATATACTTTTCTAGTATACCATTTTATAAAAAATTATTTATTATTATAACTGTATAAATGAAAGGCCTTTTTAAATAAAATAAATAAAATGATAACTTGGAAACTTTGGTATGATAGCTAAAATAACTATTATATATATTATTTTGAAACTATAAAAAAATATTTTTCCTAAAAATATGTACGCTCGCACATAATCGCACTCATCGAGCAAATTCGAAAAATAAATTTCCGCACGCGACGTACAATACAACCACGCGACGTACAATACTAAAAAATAATCATTACCAAATTTATTTTAAAAAAATATAGTAGAAAATTTAGGGATTTTACACTCTTCAACGGGAAGAAGAGGACTGTGCGATTGAAGTACAGGGCAGTACACGATCTCATCAAGAGGAGTGTTATTGTAGTAATTGATGTTTGGAGTCAGGAGAACCTGGCGGATCCGTTCACCAAGGGCCTCAAGCGCCAGCTGGTCGATGACACAGCTTGTAAAATAGACTTTAAGGCATTCTGATATTGTGTTATTACATTCCTACCATAAAGTTTTATGCTATTAGTTCAAAGAGAAATCTACTAGGCATCTAGCTTTTGGTTCAAGGGAGGACTATTAACCGGAAGAAAATTAAGAACGATGGGTACTTGTCATCTGTGGCATGGAGAGATTACGGACCTACAACCACTGTTGTCTACTGTTGTTTTCTGCGAAAAATGGATCCTGTGGAAAGGTTGGCTTAAATGCCTTAATGAGTTCTCAGACAAGTGAATGCCTGGAGTGCTTTACAGGAAGAACGGTAGCGCAGTGCTACAAGGAGTGTAATTCCATGCTATAGTGAGGTGACTCCACCATGAGGTTCCCGTTAGGGATAATGCCTCGGCTTTGTGAGCCAAGTCACAGCGGAGTAGCACCGCAAATAGGAAGGTAGTCTAATGCTGTATGATAATCGTAATAAAGAGAGGTAGACAACACTACAAAGAGGACGATGTCCTCATGTTACAGTGGTATGACACCACGAAGAGGTACCAGGTAGGATAAAGCCTCGGCTTCGCAAGCCATGTCATAGTGGCGTAATACCGTACGAAAGCGTAAGGCTTCATGCTGGGTAGTTTGGCACTACAAAGAGGCTTGTGACCTCATGCTACAGTAGTATGACACTACGATGAGGTACCCAGGTGGGGTAAAGCTTCGGCTTTAAGCCATGTCATAGCGGCGTAGCACCGCAAAGAAGCGCAATGCTTCATGCCATGACTCTTTATAAAGAACTCACCTATAGTGTATGGACAGAGATATCAGGCCGTCTCTTGAGGATAAACTTGTAGACGTCCAAAAAATTATACATTGAAACCAGGCTGGCATAAGGCCTTTAATGTGCAGCCAGAAGCACAGTTGATGTCGTTATGTGAGTAGAAAGAATTGTAGTTATGGTACAGAATTCAAGGCTTAGTCCATTCTTGTATCATGCTGTTATTTAACCTATGCGGAAAGATTCAAGTCGTAGCGACATCTCTCCTAATGCATGATGGGCAGTCACTGTGGGGAACACTCAACCCATATATTGAGATATGTGGGAGATTGTTGGTATTTTTGCCTTTGGACTAGGAAAGATAGTCCTACATCGGCTACACCAAATGGTGAGTATCTCAATATAATGCATTGCTTGTGTTAAGGTGTGCACATGAGGTGTGGTGGGGCACAAGTTTGTGTCATGTGGGAGTATTTTCCTAGAAGGAAAAATGATTAATTCCAATAAAGATGTAAGTTGACTTTTGTTGAGCGGACTCGGACTCGGACTCGGACACGGACACGGACTCCAGGATGTCTCGTACATGCACGAGAGTGTTCAGGGGGTAGGCGTGGACTGGCACACTTCTATGTTGATTGTGGGATGATCTAAAATATCAAACTCTATTTTTGAGTATTGGTATTTTAGTCCTACATCGGATAGGAGAAGAGGTGAAGTCTCACTCCACTCTATAAATAGAGCCCCTTGGCCTCCTTTGAAAGATGCACCAAAGAAGAGAGTTAAAGGAGACCGTAAAGTCCAGGAAGCCCGTTCATGTCTTAAATATTGACTGATGAGCATTCCAGAAGTTCTCTAGAACTTGCTGGTTCCTGAAAACGGATCGTATATAGGCGAATCTTGCTTTGAGCAACGGTGATCTTATCACCCCAATAAAGCTGCCTTTCTCTTTCTTCTTTTCTTCTCTTCTTTTCTGATCTAATCATATACTTCTTGTGGGCTTTCGTCGCTGCTGCTGCTGCTACTAGCAACTCGATTTGTACCTTCCTAAAAGAAGTTTTACTTTCGTTTGTTGTTGTAACGAAATCTCTTTAGATTTTCGTTACCCAGAATCCTCCAAGGATCTCTGTAGTGCACCTTCTTTGAAGTGTTGCTACGAAACGTTGTTACTATTGAGACAACTGTTTCGTTTCTCTGTTTTCTATTGAAAATTATGTCTCGGAAATAACAATATCGTATCTACATTTTTTAGAGTTAAGTGATTTGGAAAATTAAGTATTCGAAATTTAGAGGTGCATTTTGACAGTCACAACAAATCTTTTGGCTCTCTTTACTCACCCCATTTCTTTCAAAATTACCGAGAATATGGTGAAGATTCCATTGAGGAAAATAATGCGATCATCAGGCTAATAATATCAAGTTATTTTCAGATATATACCATGTGCCATTTCAACATAGGGCCCTTATTACCCGATTATTTGCTTAGAGCTCTCTCTCAAATTGTGAAAACTCTAGTTTTAATGACATTGGTTTCTCTTGGAAAAAAAGGCCTTTCACTTCTCTTACTAAAGCTCACAAGAGGCATGAAAGGTAAGTACCGTTTAGCTATATCAGCTTTATCACTACCTTTGATTCCTCCTCTTCTCTAACACCCTCTACTGCGCAGACCCTCGGCGATATGTTTGTCTACTATGCTCACAACCTTCTCTCCCATTTTGATTGTTCAATCGGAAACGAGATACATCCCTTTTGAGAGCTCAACTGGAAACAAGATACAATCCAACAAACTCCATCTTAACTCATTTCCGTTAGCCGAACAACCTTAGCATTACTGCTACCTTTTGCTCGTTTCCGCCAGCCGAGCACCCAGGAGATCTAACATATTGTTGTCTCGAACCGTTCGACCACAGAACCTTCACTCTGAGTGTGTCGGACTCACCATTGTAGCCAATCCGTGTAGTTGTCTTCAACATTAGGTATAATCCATCTTCCGCCTGCAAAAGACCACCACCTTGGAACTAACTAGAGCCATCCAAACCAGCCCCCGTAACCATGGGCTATAATACCACTTATTGGAAATACGGTGTGACCCGAACTGGAGTTGTCCCATGAGGTGCGATAATGAACTAGGCCCATATGCCTCATATAAGGTCTGAACCAATTCCAATTATCTACGTCTCATGATCCCACATCCTACCCGATGTGGGACTGAATTACCAATTTCATTGTCACCCCCTTTTGAGGGCTCAACCGGAAATGAGATACAATCTCACACGAATTTCCAGTCACCATCAGCCTCATCGTCATTGACTCAGTTCTTGTCTTTATGGTTTGAGTTTGACAACACCACCTCCATTCTCAGCATCCATCAGCATCCTTCCCTTCGATTTTCTCCTAAGGTCCATATCCTCCTCCTATCAGCCCCATTGATGTCAACCTCTTCTCCCATTTGGCTTATGGTAGTTTGTGAGTATGATAAGAACATTCTAATGGATTTTTTGAGGCGGGAAGAAATTAGGGTGAGTTGTAAATTAGGTTGAGAGAATATAAGAGGAGATGATGGCTTCGGAGTTGTTATGATTCGCTGTTGTGTGAGGGAGATGGAGGATAAAACACTCTGCACGGAAATGGTTAGGTTTACTCTCTGAGTCCTATGGCTAACACTCTTTAGCATTTGAAGGGGGGGGGG
>JANAVB010018951.1:0-157399 GCA_029216955.1 Iris pallida
TATAATATATATATATATATATCTATATAATTATATATATATATATATATGTGTATATGTGTTTTTGTGTATCATTTATAATATAATACTATACATATATATATTATATATATATATATATAATATATATATATATATATATTATTTATATATTCTATATTTTTAAAAACCAAAACGGGTCCTGATAGACTAGTTCGGAAATGAAAAAGGATCTGAAACGAGATTCCGAAATTTTAGACCGAATTTCGAAAAGTCGAATTGGCCAGAACTGAGATTTCGAAATAGGAATTTCGAAATAACAGAAACGATGTCGAAATTTCAAAACTGAGATTTCGAAAAATTACTAAATGTGGGAATTAGAGCCCTGGTGGGGGGTGCGGGTGCTAACCCTGCTGGTTTTTTTTTAAAGGAATATGGATTAAAAAACATTCAAAATCCAAACTGGGCCCAGTCGCCATCGCCCGACCCGGGGCGGGAAAACACTGTGCGCGGGACCGAGTGAACAGGCCCATGTGGGGTCCCGCAGCCCGAGGAGACAGCCCGCGGTCTGCCCGAGGGAGCCAGGGTGCGCCGCTCAAGGTCACTTCCGGAGGGCCGGCCAGCGCGGCGAGGTCCGGCGGGAGCGGCCGAGCTGGAGAGAGGGGTACGGGGGCGCCGAGCTGGGGGAGGAGGACGGGGGCGCTGGAGGAGGACTGCGGCCGAGAGCTGGGGGAAGGACGGGGGCGCCGAGCTGGGGAGGAGGAGGACGGGGGCGCCGGAGGAGATCAGCTGCCGAGCAGGGCGCAGTTGGACGCGCCGGAGGGGGGCCGAGTCGACGGCGAGGACTCGGACCCGGAGATGGGGCCGGAGGGGAAGCACCGCGTGCAGACCCGAGGCCGGATGACGCAGCGGGCAGAGGCCGCCGGGTGGCCGGGCGCTGCGATGAGCCTGCCGGAGGGGTCGGTGTGGGCGGTAGGCGAAGGGTCCGAGGAGGGAGAGATGGGATCTCTTCGGCAGCCGGCAGGGCGGCCGGGGGTGGGGCACGACCGCCGGCCCGCTAGGAGAAACGCCGAAGCGCGTAACGGTGGGCGGACGGCGGGGACGACGACGCCGAAGACGACGAGGGGGGCGCCAGGGAGCGGGAGGAGCTCGCCGCAGTCGCCGAGGAGGGGGCCAAGGCGGAGGAAGAGCTCGCCAGCGGCCACCGCACAATGGCGGCGGAGAAGCACGCCGCGGGTCCGCCGACCGACGCCGAGGAGGACGCCAGGACGGGGGGGAGGACGCCGAGGGCCACAGCGCGGAGGGCTGAGACGCGGCCACCGACGCCCACGAGGGGGGGGCCTCGGGCGGCTGAGGGAGAGTCGGCGGGGCAAGGCGGGCGAAGGCGGGGGACGCTGCAGAACCGCTGGGGGCCGGAGGGATGTAGGGTTTCGGCCACTGGAGAGTGGGAATCGGGGGGGGGGGGGCGCCACCGCGGGGGAAGGAGCGGCTGGGGGGCGGCGGGGGAAGCGAAGCCGGCCACGAGAGCGGAGCCACTAGAGGGGAAGACGCCGGGATGAGAGGGTCCTGCGCGACGCAGCTCCGACCAGGCGGAGGGACAAGGGGGGAGGAGGAACGACAATGGGAACAGCCAGCGACGAAGGTGGACCAGCCGCCTGACGTCGTGCCCGGTGGCGCCGCCGGGACCTGCGACGGGGGGGATGGAGGTAGGAGAGCCCGCCTGGATGGAGGAAGGAAAGGGATGGGCCGCACGGCGGGAGGCCGCCCGGCTGAAGGCCGCCCGGCCAGGGGAGCCCCGGCCAACCTGGGTGGCTCGGGGGAGGGAAAAAGTAAGGGGGAGAGTCGCCGAGGGGGAAGAAGACCCCCGGCGACGCTGCCAGGCCAAGGGGGCCGCTCGGCCACCAGAGCCACCCGGCCACAAGGCTGGCAGGGGTAACGGCGATCAGAGGGGGGAGGGTCGACGGACGGAGCCCCTGTCTCTTCCCCTATATATATATATATATATATATATATATATATATATATATATATATATATATATATATATATATATATATTTTAAATTCTACCTTATACAAATATTGTTATGAAAAATTTCACAAGGTTAATTTATCTATATATTTTGTGACTTGAATATATTTTTTTCACCACTTTAAAAAGAATATATATTATTATTTTAAAATCCTGTATTTTATTACTGCAACCATTTGGTGTCCAAGCCTAGCATGGGTTTTTGGGCTCCAATGTGTTTTCACACATTCAAGACCTGTACAAGTCATATTGGACTTGATTCATGGTCTTGGGTCATGTATTTGAACTCTGGTTCAAATTATGTACATGGACAAAATACGCAGATAATTAATTATTTAATTTCAGATTGTGTACCATGCTGATTTTGAATTTCTAAAAATACTTTACTTACTGTTAAAATTCTGGAAAAACAATATTTAGATACTATGTTAATTTAGCTAATTTAGTATAATTTTTACATTATTTAATTTACAGTTTTGCCACTGTTTTGACATATGAAACCAGAACTCACTTTTTGTGTACTTATGAAAACTGATTTTTGTAAAATACATGTACTGGTTAATAAATTCCAGAAAAATTATAATAAATTTTTATAATTAACAAGGATCATTTTGGTACTTTATTTTATGTAAAATTGAGATTTTTGTCTATCTCAAAAATTGTTGGATCATCGTGTACAGTTGATTTAATTATTGAATAATTACGACTTGCAACTTTTTGTGTTATTTTGAGTTATAGCCGTATTGAACCTCACCCCACACTAGTGTAAAGACCCTAGAAAGTTAGTTTGAGTATTGTGTCACCCCACATTGGTCTTCTATGCTAAAGTCACCATTTGGCTAGGTGTCCAATCAAAAAGTCGTATTGCACCACTAGTGTCGTAGTGTTTAACTTAGTATAAAAACTAAGTTTATGTGTTATTTCTACAGTGACGAGTCACCAAGCATCTATAGCATTTTTTATCGTTGCTTTGCTTTGCTAGAGGCAAGTACTTTCTACAAACTTTACATACTGCTATAAACAATAAACTGTGATTTACCAACAATGATAAATGCTGATCCTTGTGGTAGCAAGTTAAAACTTTGCATGTTGTATTACTTTCTGTCTCTGCCATGTTTAGGACAGCTTTCATATCTCTCACATGTTTAAATAACAGGTTAAGGGGAAACTGTTAGTAGTGTACGTGATTATGACCCCCTTCTCCGTATGTATTTACCGCGCTCGGTAACATTCTATATGTGAACTTACCGTATGTTCTGATCCCGCGTTTGTGTATGGATATACACCGATGCCGTTCGTACACGTATGTGCATGCCAGAAAACTTGATATGTACCGCTGTACATCCTATTCACCTATTGACCGATTCACGTACATGCTACGGTTTTAAACTTTTAAACTATATGTTGTCATTTCTAAAAAGAACCAATTAAACCATGATATGCCATGATTCTAGTTTATTACATTCCTGTTCATGCTTCGTATTTTTAGTTTGCTAGAATCAGTACTTGCTACCGTCCTGACAGGATAATGTTGTAGGTATCCTTACTGAGGAGGAGTTGCTCTGTGACCCATATTATGGAGATACTGCCGAGGACCAGGCTTTGTCTTACGAGGATGTACCTGCGGGGAAACTCGTCTAGTTTGTGTAGTTGCTCGGGATATTTAGTGTAGTCATGTATTAGACTACGTATTTTGTAACTGGACCTGTATCCAGTTTTATATTTCGGACTTGTACTTGGACTCACTATTTCTATGAGACGACTTTTGTGTTTGGAGCATTTATGACTCTTTATTACTTATAGAACTGTTTGCACATTTAGTCTTATCTTGTTATCTCTAGAACAGCTTACTGAGCTTTATCTCAAGCGCAGGCTGGACATGACTCGGCCCGGCCCAACAATTTGGGTAGCGGGTCGTGACATGCAGTCTGTGTAGAAAGACGCAGGTGTAGTCTGCGCAGGAAGCTGCAGGTGCAGTTTGCACAAAAAAAGTGCAGGTGCATTCTGTACAGGAAAAAGCAGGTGCAGGAAGGTGTGCAGGCGATGCAGAAAGTGCGCAGGCAACGCAGGAAGGTGCGCAAGCTGTTCAGGAAGGTGCGTTGGCTGCGCAAGATGGTGCGCAGGCTGTGCAGGAAGGTGTACAGGCTAGTATGCAGGTAGTGCAGGAAGGTGCGCAGGCTGGTGTGCAGGTTGTAAAGAAAGGTGCGCAGACTGTACAGTAAGGTGCGTAGGTTGTGTAGGAAGGTGCACAGGCTGTACAGAAAGGTGCAGGCTGTGCACAGGTGCACAGGTGCCGGCTGTTCATCTTTTCCAAATCAGTACCGAAGTGCATAGGGAACCCATGAACTCAAAATGTCATAACTTACTCAAAATAAATCGAAATCAAGTGGTTGAAAAGCCAAAATTGGGTAGAATCAAATTCCTACAACATGGCCTTAGATTTCGAAAATAACAAAGTTTAAGAGATCAAAACCAAGAAAAACAAGAAAAATCTTAAAACTTAGACCTACAAAAATATAACCATCAAAATAAAAAACTCTAAGTTCTAAAGAGGCTTAGAAGAATGCAAGGAAGAGAATAGAACAAACAAAAATAACAAAAAATAATATTGTTCAAGATTTGGCAACATGTACTTGCCAAGGTTAAACTCTAAGTCTAATCTTCTACTCCTCCTTCTAGGGGGGTTAGACACCACACCCAAGGCCTCAAGGCCAAGCTCTTAGCAAGCTCCAAGGGGGAGAGAAGAGAAGAAAAAATAAAGAGAGAGTGAAGAGAATGAAAAGAGAGAGGAGAGAGAAAGTGAAAGGGTATATATAGAAGGGGGAATTAATCATAACCGTTGGAGGATGATCCATGTGAAGATCTAAGTCAATCCTAGCCATCCAAAGAAAACCAACTATCCATTGGATAATAGGATGTATCTATACTATTCACAAAAATATTAAAACACTATTTACGAAAATATCGAAAATACTATTCATGAAAATATCTTGAATATAGAAAATTTGTCAGGGCGGTATGTCGTCGGTATACACTGGTATACTGGCGATATACCGGTTAAGGAGAAAATCTATAAGTTAGAAAAAATTTAAAGCGTTTCGAAAACCCAAAAGATATGAATTACTGTAAAAAATACGTATCCGTATATGAATACCGATACTGTGAGACGAGTCTCATACTACCTCATCTGCCTACAACTTCTTCTACCACTATACGTACCAACTATCGTCCAAGGCGTTGTTGGCCGCATATCTGATGATATAGCTGTACGATTGTGTGGTCCCTGGTAACTCGGGGTCGCTTGAGTGAGTGAGCGGGAATTTGATACTCCCAGTAGTCTCGATCATATTTGGACATAGGCTAGCCATTCTTCCCACCATGGTTCGCAAGCTCTAAAGGGGTTGCGATATTTTGTAAAGAAGACAGTAAATTATGATGGTAAGGGTGAGTTTCCTCGGTCAAAACTACCTTTCTATTATCTGATGGGATGGCTCGTGCTGCACTACGCTTCCCTGATGGACCCGGGCGCAGAAGCAGTCGTCCGTCTAGAAGATGCTTTCCTTCGTCGTTACCGGAAGCAGGTCTGGTCGCTCCAGGAAGTTCTCGCGTGCCGAAAGACGTTATCATACCTGGATGGTACCTATCATGAATTCAATAAGGGAAGCGAATTGGATAATGACGGCATTCACTTTTTTCAACCTAACGGAGGAGGCCTTTCGTTGGTTGCAATCGATATGACTATTTCGCTTGGTGTATCGGAATCGAAACGAGGTATTCCTCGAACCCTACCTACCGAATCAATTTGCACGCCAGTTCAGCTACAGTCAATTGTTGTTGACCAATGCCAGCACCTACCTCGCCTATAAAGAAGGACTCCTTGACGGTACACGGGCTTGGCAGTATTATAATATCGGTTGCACCAGGGTGCACTTTGTAGTCCCCTCACGGATACCGAAGACGCACATCCTATACTCTATCGTTAAGTTTTACTGCTCAATGAATACCTACCCTCCAAATTACGACCGGGCGCAGTATCTTCTTCTGGTGTAATGTCCCGCTTCGTGCGAGACATTTGGTTGGCTGTTGGATGCGATCAGAATGTTGGACCGTGATTTGTGTTAGAAATCGAGAGATTTGATACTGATGTAGTCTCTCTTAGTTGGTCGAATGGAAAGAAGTATTGGAACGTGGCTCACTAGTGGGGTTATGTCTAGTGGGAAGATGTGTGATCGAAATAGGAAGACCTTTATGCAAGTGAGTAGAACTGTCTCTTCTTTCCTAATCATTCATGCTTAATAAAATAGAGTATTGTGTTGCTATAAAACGTCCCTAAATGTCTCATGATTTAGTTGCTGAATAATTGAGATGCTCTTATTGAATACTGCTGAATGACAACACTTGAATATTGAACTGCTAATATGAATTGATGCCATGAAATAAATTGAAAATGTCCCTTACGTTTAATGCTGTTGAAATACTTGAATAATGAGATGCTTTGTGAATGATACATGAGAAATAAAATAGCTATGCTATGGACACCACAAACTAAATAAAACACTTGAATCATGTACACTCTGTGTAACTGTTGCATAGATACAAAATGATGCATGTATTCTTATAAATAATGTTGTCCCTATGAAATGAATGAAGTTCTATTTGGTCCTTGTTAAAGGAATGATGTGAGAGATGTTGCGATGAATCGATGTAATGGTAAATGATGAGGCTTGGGATCGATGAGATCACCAAGTGGAATGATTGTAATGATGGAAATAATTAGTCATTGAACACGAGTTGGATGAGATGAAATAATGCACTGTTGCCTTACCCACCTTTAATATTTTTACCATGCGTTTATGTTCACGATCGAGTTAGACACGCATTTGCATGGTCATTGCCAACTTGTATACATGGTATTATTTCTTCGAACGGTACCCAGGGTGCTGGGGCCGATTCGGCTTAGAAGGAAATGCATCGTGCTTTGGTGGCACGAGGTATCGGGACATTCATTCAGGCTCACATCCTGGTGGATGGCGCGTCGCAAATCCTTTAAAGTCCTATATGGTAAGTCCTAAATGGTGCACTAACACCAGTGGTCATGTAGTCATGATGCATGCTAATGAATATTTTGTGCAGCCAGAGTAAGTATAACACATAACTTGTATTTGATACCGGAACGAAGGAGTCGGCTATCTGTAAAAAAAATTACTTAAATGTGACATGAAATGTGATATGATTATCATACTTGTTCGTTCAACTTGCCTGCTTAACATGCTAAACCAAATGATGCTGCTAATGTTGCTTTTCCATAAGTGTTGATATAACTTGCTAAACATGATAACACCAAGTATGCTACAATGAAGCCTTATTATGAACACTGGTTAATCATGACATACGTGCTAACTGTTGCTATAAAAGTAAAATATGAGAATACATGCCGCCCATGATTCACTATTGCGTTCATATGAATAATACTACTATATGTTTACATGTCTTTCAATGATACTATCAATAAATTATAAACTGATGCTAGGCCCCAAATAAGAAGATCACTATTAATAAATATTTGCTCAGATGACTACTTAGTGTTGGTTTAGACATGTGGGCTGGTTCTGCTTGCCAGTACATAGATGATGTACTGACCCTCGTCGTGGACACTCTTTTAGGTGCTCGTGCCTGGGAAGGTCAGTACACGAAGATTGGCATTGATCAGCCCCGCGGTGTCAAAAATTTATTGGGCATGTAGAAGCTCTCCTTGCAAAAGATGATGTCTTCTGTTTATAAAGGGTATAATGTATGGAACATTGTAATCTTGTTGTACCAGTAAGTTGTAAGCCAAGTCGACATATTGAGTTGTAAGCCAAGTTCGCATATCCAATTGTAAAGTCTATGTATCAAGTATCAAATGTAAGCCTAATGGCAGGTGTTTCAGTTGGCTATCAAATGTACAATAAGATGTGTTGTAAACTTGCATTCTTGTTGCAAGTCTTGTACTTTACTTCAATTATCAATAAAGAGAGCTTGTTTATACATATCTCTATTTAACTTCAAGTTATCTGCTCATTTCCATTACTATGAATCAATAAGGTATTCCTTTCAATAGAAATAAATATATCCTCATTATCTTCAATTTGTTTGCTTTTGTCGCTGCGATGTGTTCCTATTTGAAGATTATCAATTATGTACGATCTTCGCCTTGTACAAGTACAATACCAGACTTATGCGGCATCACGCCCAAGCGAGGACGATCAGTTCCCAGAGATAAATAAGAGGACGAATGACTCTGTGGAATCAGGGCATGACAAATTGGTATCAGAGTACGATTTTACGTCCTTGGAATCTTAATTGATTTGTTTCAAATAAAAGTTGCATCTACGATTAACGAAAGTTGCTTCCACGAGTACTCAACACTACTTCTGCGATTGCTCAACGTTGCTTCCGCGATTAAATGAAAGATTACTTCTGTGATTATCTTGTTGTTGTTTCTGTAAACATTTCAAGTTGTCTCATGTCTAAAAAGTTTTCGTTGACCCTCTTGGATGCTCACTGGATGTTCCATATAATAAGTCTAAATACAATATGAAGCCTGAATGTTTAATTATTGTTGGTTTGGACACTAATGACATAATAATGACTTGATGCCATAGTATGCTAATTGTGAATGATATTCAGAATGTAGGAATAGAGAAAAGTTGCTATATGTGTGATAACCTGCATGAGATTTGCATGATATGTTGGAAAAGAATTGAGAATGAGACAATTGATGAATGATTTCAACATAATTGATGAGTTGACTCTTGTGTTGTGGTCTTGTTACTTTGAGACCCTAAGATGTTAGCTTTGTGTTATGATCAATATAGATCATGATTGTCTAAAATAGACTTGGGTTTGGTATTGTTTGAGAATGGCCTCATTTTTGAGTGGTATATTGCCTCTACCACTTCAGAATGAGATGTATCGTGATCCTTTCCATAGGATAGCAATGAGACATCTGTGGGCATTGAGTAGTGCTGAGACTTAGCTGGAAGTTATGCCTTGTTGCTAGTTGACTCGAGTGTCCCTTGACGGTGATGTTATGCTGGATAGCGAGAATTGTTGGAAAGGTATAACGGGTACCTTGTTGGAAATTGTACCGTCGGGTAATGGCTCAGACTAGTCGGATGTAGATTTTACTATGGAAAATAGATTTGGCAAGAGAATGTTGTGGATTAGAACATCGAACGATAGTTGTGATAGGTTGGATGCAAGTCTTGTGTGGCTATTACAAGCTGGTTGCTAAGTTAAAAGTTTTGGAAATGTTGTCGGTGATCAGAATGAATGTTGAAAATTTGTGCTTGACCCTAGGGTATTATAGATGTTAACCTATCTTGACCATCGTAGGATAGATTTAAAGAAGTATGTTCATGCTTGCCGAGATGGATAGTCATTGCATACGTACATGTATGCTTGAAGATTAAACTGTATCACAAAAGTAATAAGTAGTGACTCGGAATACCTGTGTTGAATAGAGAATGGCTAATTGATGAATGAATTGACGGATTAGAATGGAATGAATTACTCGTCCCTTGCAGTATAAAATTTTATGAATGTTTGTATGAGATTTTGATAGCTGGAAAATGAATGGGAATTGAGAATCACAAAAGTGTTTTAGATAACGTCAATAGATGATACGACGGTTCGGACGACTGTCGGTTGGGATATAGATTGCTGGGTTATGACTTAGTGGTGTGACTTTGTTATGCAGACCGAATATTGTGGTTTGATGATTTTGTTGAGACCCTGTCGGAATTGATGACCCATGAATAGTTAGCCTCGGTATATAGATCCATGTGGTTACTAAGGAATTAGAATTGAAATACGATTGCTTGGAATTATATGTTGGGTCAGGATTTAGACCGGAATGATGCTAGATTGATATTAGTCGATCGTTGGGTAAAGTCTAGAATGAGCCTCTATGGGAATTAGTTCATTGAGGATGACCCTCGATAGATAGACTTGACCCTAGCGACCGTGGACTGCATAACCAATTGTCGACATAGTCGGCAATAGCGATTAGTTGTTCAGACTGAGTTTATACCCATAGGTTTGGTTAGAGTTGCTGGAACCGTTGGTTGCTTGTTGGCCCTAAGAATGAGAAATTAGTATGGTCCCTAGTAGCCGTCCACTCTAGGGGAGTCACCTATATGATTAGGTTTAGTTGTTGGTATAGCTAACCTTAGAGACTTGACCAAATAATAGGGTGACTGTTGACGACCCATAGGATGACCCTTTTGGTATTGAACGAGAGATGGTGATGAGTATGATCTAAGGGAGTATATGCTTCAACGTGAGCCTCAAAGATGTTTGATATGTGAGAAGTAATATGTCGACCTATAGTAGAAATTGCAATCGTGGGGTAGGACATGAGTTGTGTGTATCGAGGAGTGAGTTGTTCCATGAAATGGAATTGACTGCTCTTGACGAGAATGTACAATCGGTATCTAAAGTCGGATAGTTGGATTAATATGGAATGTTGCATAGAATTGTACCCTTGGCTAGGTAATTGATAACGAGTGACTTCGGATTGCATCTTTAGAAAAGGGTGAATTGCCTCCGTGGGAAATGTTGTTGGATTCGAAAAGGAATATAATTGTATATTGATTATTGTGAACTCTTAGTATAGTTGGGTTCAAGTTAGACCTTTTGCTCGAATATTGGAAATATTATGCTTGGATGACTAACTTATCAGAATTGTCCCTGGTGTTAAGTGTTATGGCTTGAAAGATAGCAATTGTGGCAAATGACCGTAGCAATAAGTAAATCTGGAGGATTCCGATAGGCTTCAAGAATGCCTAGACCGGAATTTGGATATTAGAATGTGCAAGTTAAACTCGGGGAGGAGAGTTGCACCTGTGGCTTATCGAATCGCACCTAACACAGAAGTTGGCTGAAATATATATATTTTGGGGACGCCTAAATATGTATGGATCCAAATGAAGTGATAGGTTGCGACTAAGATAACTCTATCGGAAGAGCTTATCGAATCGCACTAGCACAGACTTTGGCTAAAATGCATATATTTTGGGGACGTGTAAAATATGTGTATACTAAATGATGTGGTAGGCTGCGACGAAGATATAGCTGTATGGAAGAATGTTCTTGAATAAATAAGAAGTGCAATGATTTTGGAAAAGAAAAAAGATGGATTGAATCATTGATGGATTAAGTGGTATAGTTGGATAACAATCTCGAGATGGCCGAGCGTGGCGAAATTGATATTGAATTGAAGCTGAATGAGTAACTTGTTTTGACTAAGTGATTATTAGTAGAATGAGTTGTTCTCTTAAGTTTTGAGGACAAAACTTATCTAAGTGTTATATTATGTAATGTTCCGCTTCGTGCGAGGCATTTGGTTGGCTATTGGATGCGATTAGAATGTTGGACCATGACTTGTATTGGAAATCGAAAGATTTGAGACTGATGTAGTCTCTATTAGCTGGCCAGATGGAAAGAAGTATTGAAATGTGGCTCATTGGTGGGGCTATGTCTAGTGGGAGGATGTGTGATCGGAATAAGAAGACCTTTATACAAGTGAGTGGAACTATCCTTCTCTCCTACTCCTTCATGCTTAATAAAATGGAGTGTTGTGTTGCTATAGAACGTCCATAAATGTCTCACGATTTAGTTGCTGAATAATTGAGATGCTCTTATTGAATACCGCTAAATGACAATACTTGAACATTGAACTGCTAATATGAATTGATGCCATGAAATGAATTGATAATGTCCCTTACGTTTAATGATGCTGAAACACTTGAATAATGAGATGCTTTGTAAATGATACATGAGAAATGAACTAGCTATGCTACGGACACCATAAACTGAATGAAATACTTGAATCATATACATTCTATGTAACTGTTGTATAGATACAAAATGCAACTTGTCTTCTTATAATAATGCAACTAAGTGATGTTGTCCCTATAAAATGAATGAAATGCTATTTGTTCTTTGTTAAAAGGAATGATGTGAGAGATGTTGCAATGAATCGATGCAATGGTAAATGGTGAGGCTTGAGATCGATGAGATCACCAAGTGGAATGATTGTAATGATGGAAATAATGAGTTGTTGAACACGTGTAGGATGAGATAAAATGATGCACTGTTGCCTTACTCACTTTTAATATTTTACCATGCGTTTATGTTCACGATCGAGTCGGACACGCATTCGCAAGGTCATGGATACACTACAAGAAAGAGGATTTTCTTGATGGTTTTTTCCTGTCAAGAAAAGGGTATCTTGACGGTCGTTGGTCCGCCAAGTAGGCCAGAGTCAAGAAAAGTCCACTCCTTTTCTTGACGGTCGCTGGCAGGGATTTTCTTGACGATTTTTGGCCGTCATATGAAATAGTTTTTTTGACCGTTTTTAGCAATCAAGAAACCAGTTTTAAAAAACCGTCAATATAGGTGAACTTTTCTCGACTCCGGCCTAGATGACGGTTAAAAACCGTCAATGAAATGTCCTCCTACAGCAGGTTTGAGTTAATTGTTGACGTTTTATAAACGTCAATATAAGCAAAATTTTGTATAGAAAATTTTTTATTTATAATTATATATTATGAATCGAACACACACATAATATCAATAATCCAGAAGATATACATACATCAAATAGCTATAAAACCCCATTTTTATATTAATAAACTGTATATTGTTCATACACCACAAACTTCCAATACATCCAACACGTCCAACCACAAAAATCCAACACTTGTCCAACCACAAACATATCCAACCAATGTATGTAAATTTTATACATCTTAAATATCCAAAACTGATAATTATATAAATAAAACCAAAATAGGTAGCAAATCCGGCCGGAGCACATCCCTCCCATATTCACAACACCTTCATTTTCCATGTAGTTCCTGAGAGAAGAAGAGAAATATATTTAATCATTTCCGCGCACATGTTTGTATAAATAGATAATTGAGAACAAAATGAAATAACCACGAGGCCTACAAGTCAATACAGTAATCAAATTCTAGTTCAACAAATTAAAAATAAATTAGGATGACTAACAAAATGTGATATCAGTTGAATCAACCAAGCCACCAAAAAGTCCAAGATTATAGTATCAACCACGTCCAAACTACAAAAAATAACAAGTGCAGGAGTATAATATCATCCACACCCAACCTTTGTATATGACAAATCAAAGGAGACCCAACAAACTGCCAACAAGCCACCAAAAGCAACAACCAAGTAAACATTTGTATCAACAAGCAAGTATCAGTAAAACTCTAACCCACCAAAAGCAAAAGCAAGTAAAAAATAACTAGTAATCCCAACCAAAGTAGAGAGTGGAGAAAAACTTAGATATCATACACCTAAAACAGAGAAAGTAAAATAATGTCAAAAATTTCAAAATAGAAGACAACAAATGGTACAATATGGTTGGTCTTTTGAACATAAAGTAAAATAATGTCAAAACAATTTATCATAATAATATTCTGCTCTTTCTTTGGTTAGGGAACAGTACCTAACTTGAGGATGCTCCATATTCTTCTCAAATTCAGCTAATTAAACACATACACAAAAATTAGATGGCAACACCTAATACATGTATACTCAGTTACATGGTCAAATTGAACTTCATGTGTATGAATAGAATAGAGAATGGAATAGATAGTGTGGGTAAACTTGATTATGAGCTAATTTGTTTCCAACGAGAGCAACATAAGTATACAAATGTGCATACAGAATAAGTTATTATTCTACAAAGCCAATAAAAGGACAAAAAAATAAAAGAGGGAAGGTAGGGGACTCACGTTCCCTCATCAATATTTAGCTTCTTATAAAATTTAACCACAAACATTCCAACAAGATGAACAAACCACATCCAAATCCAATAGAAGAAAAAAAGCTGACCTGAATTACTTACCAAAACCTTGTCAACATAATTATTTTATATTCTTTAAGTATTGTTAATTAATCACTTATACTCCATAATAAATAAATATACATGTAAAAATCAAACAGAAGGTTTCCAAGGGATTTTTTTTTTATCCTCATTACAAACTCAAGTCTATCTCCAAATCTGGTCAACTAAACTATGTCCAACGTTCAAAAGTTATATAATAGATATTTCACAAGCAAATAAGGATTCACAGTCTGCTAGTGGATCCTCAAATTGAGGACTCTCTCTCTCTACACAAATTTGAGGACCAGATTCTCAAAACCCTCAAATTGAGGATTTGTTTAAGTTACAAAACCCTCAAATTGATGTTTTGAGGGCTGGTCATCCCCATATTCATATGATCAGAACATATTGATAAATTCTTATTAGCACCTAAAATACATTGGAAATCCTTATAGGACCCTAAATACAGTGAAAATTTCTACATTTTGGCAAGAATTAAGGACATCTTGGTCTCACCTGTTGATCCTGGAAAGCACATTCTCAGATGACATGATCACAACTGGAATATCTTTCAAGGATGATGACTCTTGATCCAACCATAAGAACAAAATCCCCATCAATCTCTTTCCAGAGAACGAATAAATATGTAACATCTTTCAAAAAAAAAAAAAAACAAATTGAACCTTAATTACTCAATATAACCAATGGCCACCAAAGATATAAGGCATATTGTGATAACGAACACCTGTCCTATATCATCCTTAGAAGGACCAGATTGTGCATACCAAATTGATCATCCTTGGCTATTTTTTAGACATTTTTTTTCTGAAAGACATCAAAAAGTTGGTCTGCTACTTACCACAGAAAAAACAAATAGCACATGATGAGTCTGTCTTGAACTAAAACTTATGTAAGAGTTAGAGATTGCAAATAACACGGTTGAAATTGCCTAACAAGCTGAGACTCATTCCTTTCCGGCTTTCATCTTTTCTTCTTGCTGTCTGAACCACCTAACATACCACATTCTTCACCAAAAGCCAAAAGCAGAACCTACAACTGCCTTGGATAATATAACCGATTCATAAGTAGTTATCCACTACAAGGCTAAGCAAATATGTGAGCCTCAATATTGCAATGAATGGGTCAAACAAGGACAAGGGTCCAAACAAAAAACATTCATTCTTCTTCCGACAATTCATTTTGGAACTATCAAACAACTGGTACTCCTTCCACTTAACAGCCTCTACAATTTGCCATGGTTTATTACATTCACATCTGTAGCCAAGTCAAAAACCAAGTTTTCGTTTAAACAGTACAAAACACAGTACGTCGTCGTTATTAGCTAGCACGGGCCCTGACGCATTCAACTACTTGGCATCCACTTCTTTCCAAATTAAGCAAGAAAAATATATAATCTTCATAGCATCCTTACCCCACGGAGTCACGATCACTGACGACAGGTTATTCTTTTACATTTTATATGATTAACTGAACAAGTTTATATGAAGGAGAATACTAATCTACAAATAAGGAAAAAAGAAAAAAGAAGAAGAGGTACCATCTTAAATTATGGTGGTAATGATACATAACTCAGTCCTTGATAATGCATAGATACAATAAGCCACGTCGGCACGCGGACGGACTACGGATGTAGCAGCAAAGATTCCTGCAACAATGTTATATATAAAATAGAAATTTAAGAAAACTATTTTTAAAAAGGCTGTGGAGAGAACACAACGATTGGTAAAAGAAAACATAAGAAGAAAATATGTTGTTCCTATCTTACATTTTTGAAGAAAGAAGGAACCCAAATTGTTATGATCGCAAAGAAATTTACAAGAAATGAAGTGGGCATCAAGTATGTGAAGTTACCAGTATGTTTCCATCTGTATACATAGACTCCTTCCCTTCACAACTTAAACTAGCAATTTGTTTCACTTTTCGAGATTTAGTTCTTACAAGAAGAAATTCAATGATTATTACACAGAAGCAAAATAAGAAATCTAGGAAACGAAAGTGCTGTTTATGCTGATATCAAACTTGGTTTAATAATATCTAAAAGAGAGATAGAATAAGAATTTTCAAAAGAAAAAAGTGCCAATGCATAAGCACAGAAGAAGCAGAACCAGTAGTGATAGAATTGTTAATTGACTAGATGTGAACGATTCATAATTACATGTTTCAAATTGACAAGCAAGCCTAAATAAACTTATGGCTATTGTGTGAATAAATTATCAATAACCAGATCTTACAAGTAGGGCTCAAAATTTTCGTATTCAATATACAACCTTGCAACATCGTGTGACCCCCTCAAACCCAAAGGCAAGTTAGAAAAGACTTACATTCCTTAGTTCGGCTCAGAAACGCCGGTAAAACCATATATCTATATGGTGCATTCACCAAAGAGAAAAAAGGATGGACTATGGTCGAAGTATCCATATCGAGCATCTCCCAGGATACATTCATAGCAAACTGTCATTTTTATTGAGCTTTCTTCGCTTGATGAAAGTTCATTTGGATTAAAAATAAGAGCCCGAATCCTCTAATCTCTTTGTGTCAGTTAGTTTTTACTGAAATAAATCTACAAGGTAGACATTCTCTAATCTCTTTTTGTCAGTTAGTGTTTACTGAAATAAATCTACAACACGAATAGACTCGCTCAGTTCTACTGTTTGCTAACAATGAATCAGAGCATCTAATAGTATTCAAGAGAAGGCCCTTATGAGAGATGCAAAACTCAAAGATGAGTTATACAGACTGAGATTTTGGAAAGATGAATCAACATGGTCAGTTAATTCAACATACTCAATATTCTAATTATGCGCCCTTCCTATTCATTCAACCATATTTCTCCTAATCCAAATAAATGATACAGGGGCCTCATCTCAACCATTCCATTCTGTTGTTGCATAAGTAATATTATGCCAAGTATTTCGCAGTTGACTTTTTTAAGATCACAGGCCTTCTCCCTCTTCTCACTAATCAAGCTACAAAGACAATTTAAATATACAATAATAACAAGGGGAGATATATAGCAAATAAAGATTCAATATTGACTGGTTCACATTGTCGGGACAGCCATCAAGCCACAAATAAGAAACCACCCCTGAGGAAGGAAAACTGAAAGAGGTGGTTTACACAAGCATGGCTAAAATTTAGATCTACAACCACCCATTCGTGCCAAAAGAAGCAGAAGAAAAGAAGTTAGGGTTTCTGAAAGATCCAGACCTGGAAGTTCTCGGGTCCTCGGTGCTGAGAGGGGCGCACGATCGGTTCGGATGGAGAAGCGAGCTGCTGACCATCTTGATCACCAGACCTCCTCCTCCCGACGACGACGAGGTCGACAATCCAAGTCATGCTCGCCATCCCTCTCGTAGACATGCGCCCAGCCTCGTCGACCAGCATCGGGAAGTTGACCCTAGCTCTCTGGAAGCTTCAATTTGAAGATCCTTTTCCCCCCGATGGATCTAGGGTTAGGGTTTGGGAATGACATTGGATGGATTTGGGGATTAGGGTTTTGGGATTGCACAAGGATCTATATGAGCGAGAAAGGAGGAGGAAGAGAAAGAAGAGGAGGAAGAAGGGTCCGTTGGTCTGGGCTCTCCTTCTCCATCTGCTGGAGAAACAGAGAGAAGCGAAAAGTAGAAAGTATCCAAAAATAAATAAAATAAAATTGAATGACAATCGTCAACATAGGTCTATAATAAAAAATTCAAAACAATTATCAAAATGGCAGCTGAAAAGTGCCAATTTTTTTGCACGTATATTAGTTGATGGTTATTACTGAACCGTCAATAAATAAAAAGATATTTTTTGACGGATCCTCTAAAACCATCAACTATTATGTTATAAAATTGCTAAATTAACATAAAACAAGTCATTTCTTGACGTAAGGCTAAAATCATCAAGATAACACATTTCTTTGACGATTTTCACGACCGTCGAGAAATAAACCGTTAAAAAACGTCATTTTTCTTGTAGTGATAACTTGTATACAAGCTATTGTTTCATCGAATGGCACCCGGCGTGCTGGGGCCGATTCGACCTAGGAGAAAATGCATCGTGCTTTGGTGGCACGAGGTATCAGGACATTCATTCAGGCTCACAACTCGGTGGATGGCGCGTCACATACCCTTCGAAGTCCTATATGGCAAGTCCTAAATGGTGCACTAACACCAATGGTCATGTAGTCAGGATGCACGCTAATGAATGTTTTGTGCAAGCAGAGTAAGTGTAACACATAACATGTATTTGATGCAGGTACGAGAGAATCGGCTATCCATAAAAAAAATTACTTAAATGTGACATGAACTGTGATATGATTATCATACTTGTTAGTTCAAGTTGCTTGCTTAACATGTTAAACGAAATAATGCTGCTAATGTTGCCTTTCCATAAGTGTTGTTATAACTTGCTAGACATGATAACACCAAGTATGCTACAATAATGCCTTACTATGAACACTGCTTGATCATGACATACATGCTAACTGTTGTTATAAAAGTAAAACATGAGAATACATGCCGCCCATGATTTACTGTTGCTTTCGTGTGAATACTGCTACTACATGTTTACATGTCTTTTAATGATACTGTCCATGAACTGTAAACTGATGTTTGGCCCCAAATAGAAAGATTATTATTAATAAATGTTTGCTCAGATGACTACTTAGTGTTGGTTTAGGCGAGTGGGCTGATTCTGCTCTCCAGTACATAGATGATGTACTGACCTACGTTGTAGGCACTCTTTTTAGGTGCTCTTGCTTGGGATGTTTAGTACACGAAGATTGACATTGATCAGTCCCGTGGCATCGAAGATTTGTTGGACATTCAAAAGCTCTCATTGCAAAAGACGATGTCTTCTGTTTATAAAGGGCATAATGTATAGAACATTGCAATCTTGTTGTACTAGTGAGTTGTAAGTCAAGTCGACATATTGAGTTGTAAGCCAAGTTGGCATATCCAGTTGTAATGTCTATGTATCAAGTATCAAACGTAAGCCTAATGACAGGTGTTTCAGTTGGCTATCAAATGTATAATGAGATGTGTTGTAAACTTGCATTCTTACTTCAAGCCTTGTACTTTACTTCAATTATCAATAAAGAGAGCTTGTCTATATATATATTTGTTTGACATCAAATTATCTACTCATTTCCACTATTATGAATCAATAAGGTATTCCTTTCAATATAAAGAAATATGTCCTCATTATCTTCAATTTGTCTGCTTTTGTCACTACGATGTGTTCCTATTTGAAGATTATCAATTATGTACCATTTTTGCCTTGTACAAGTGCAATACCAGATTTGTACGACATCACGTCCAAGCGAGGACGATCGGTTCCTAGAGATAAATACGAGGACGAATAACTCTGTAGAATTGGGGTGTGACACTGGGGACACGATTCGAACCTTCGAAGGACGCCATTGCTACGGTCCGCACCTTTATTCCACATGGTGCGCATTTGGTCATAGAGCTAGAGTCGACTCATATCTGGACAAGCCGGATGATTCCACTCAGAAACGGTCGGTGTCGGTCGGGACGAGCCCATCGCCCCCCAAGAAGAGGCGGAGAAAGGTGGCGACAACTAAACAACGGCCATTCTAAAAAAAGGAGGAGTCATCCACCGCAATCACTTCTCTAGTAGGTAAATTTATAGTTCAGCGAGTATTGTGTTTTGGTAGTGTCTTCTTTGTGAACTCCAATTTTTTTGTGTACAGGCTGCCAAAGGAAAGTCTAGGCGCAAACAGAAGGCGCCTAGCCGTCCATCCTCGTCTAGCCACGGAGAGGATCTGCCCCTAGCGGATCCGCCTATAATTGACGAAAAGAATCCCCTAGTGGATGTTGAAGCCACGATAGATGATGACTCAGTATTTGATTTTCCAAAGGTTATTTCTCATATCTGATGGATGTTTATCATCAGAAGCTGCTTCATGCAGGTCCTTCTGGTGAGTCTTTTTTTTTGTTTTTAACACAAAGTGATCTTCCATGACTAATTTTTTTATATTGTCTCCAATCTTGTTGGTTTACAGATAAAATCATCGTGACCCAATGAAGTATCTGCGGTTGAGGGTGAAGTATCTATTCTTACTACCCTTTCCCCAGTTAAAGATCTAGTCCCCGAGCCATTTAACGGGAAAAAAGTGTCGGGAGAGACAACTGGGACTGAGCCGATTACGGGTGATGGAATCGCTGTAGACCCGGATGCTCAAGCCAGTGATGAGCCACTTATCGATGAACCTTCTTCTCAAGCTATTATGGTGGTGGAAGAAGGAACGGTTTCTGAATGTCCGACACCGGCCGGAGGGGAGGAAAGGGATAACACTATCCTAACATCTATTGTGGATATGACAACTGAGTAGAGCTAGAAGATGTCTCACGTACTGAGCGAGTGAATGCACAACCGACCGATTCTTTGAGGATCGTCGTGAAGACTACCGGCTCGGGAAAGGCACCTATTTCGGGGGAGCAGTCGGCGCCCTCCTGTGATACGTGTGGATCACCCTCCTGGAAGAAAGGGGTCATGGTGAGCGATAAACCCAGGATGAGAACGCCCTTGGCTCCGGCCAAGCTTCCTATTGGCTCTACCATAGTTGGAGCCAGTCCTGGGGCTTTTGTCCTTTTGAAGGATCTGAAAATGTCGGGTGCACTCCCTTTTGGGAGTATATCCTTGGGTCCAGTGCCTGCCGCCCGGCCTTTGGATTTTGCAAAGGCAGCTACCTCAGCAGTTGCACAAGCTCTAGTTTCGGTAAGTGCTCCAAGCATGGCACCGCCAATGACACCCCTTTCGGCTGCTGAGGATGATGAGTACACTGAACTTATTCTTGAGAATTTCTACACCTTCTTGAGTTGGGGTGTAAAAGGTGCCTTGGAACAAAACCGACCGTTCGTGATATCCAAGATCGTGGCTTTAGCTTTGCTTGTGTCACTACGAGCTCGAGCTGATTATGAGGTCAAGGCAAATGCCCTTGAAGTGCCCGTAGGGGAGTTGGAGCATCATCTTTCGAAACTTTGGAGGTTGCATTCGAACGATCTCCCTTCTATGATTGCGAAAGAGGTATCGAACTTGTCGACGGGGATCGCTGTGACCCATTTGGCTTACTCAGTCGACCTTGAGGCCGAGAATAGAGCAATGTAGATGCCACCAATAAAGAGTTTGAACTACTATTTGCCAAAGAAACCAACCTCTTTTCGCAATCTATCACAATAAGGCGTCCGGATACCGTTCGGGAGAAGATTCGAAAGCTATAGGAGAAAGAGGCTTTGTTGAAAGCTGATGCCCACCAATTGGACGAGGATGCCACATCTCTTCACCAACAAGTGGAGGCCCAAGCTTAATGCAAGGCGCACTTGTTAAGTCAGAAGGCCGAATTGGATACGGTCCCTGCTAAACTTGCCATATTTAAAGACGAGGCAGTGCTGCGACGAGAGGCCGAACTTTGGGCAATGGTCAAGGCTCAAGCGAAGACTAAATTTCTTTGCCGTCGAGTTGAAGAGCTGTGCACCGACCCCTCCGAGTAGTATTCTATATCTTTTCCTTTCCTTGTTTTCATAAAAGGAACTTTTTTATGTAACTTTGCTTTGTGTTTGACCAGAAAATAAAGATTTTGCTTTCCTTGTTCACTTTGTATTCTGTGATACTGTAATTTTTGTTTGTGATGAATACTATGTCAGAGGTAATATGGACGTGACAAGTTATATGACATCACTAGAGGAGTTTTGTGGGCCTACCATCGTTAGCATACCCATGACAGAATATTTTGACCATAGGTAATATGGACGTGGCAAAACATGAGTTCTCACAGAAAAAGTATCTTATTTAGAGGTGATGTGGACATGATAAGATGATGCTTTGTAGGAATGTTTTAAGGAGCAATTCAGAGGTAATATGGATGTGATCGCTTTTTGATATAACAACGCATAGGTTGCTTAATAGAAACGTTTGCTCAGAGGCAATACGGACGTGGTAAACCTTCATTTAGAGTCGTCTGTACTCAGAGGCTATAAGAACGTGGTAAGATAGAACTCTCATAGGGGCGTAGAGGTCAACTCAGAGGTAATATGGACATGGATGTATTCTACTAGGGAAAGAAAAAAGTAATGTCCTAGAGCAACTGGGCTACGAGAGCATGTGACGATCGAAATCGTATTTTTGATCTGGTTGGAGATTGCACAAATGAGATGTTTGAGGCAAAATAAGCCCAATTGACCCTAGGTACTTGCTAGGATGCAGAATGCAGAAGTGCATGGTAATAGGTTTCAAACATAGTACTTCTTAAGGAACTTGCCATTGATCGATAATATAAACAAGTCTCTATTGGGTTTTACGAGTAGTATGACCGTTAGAGTGCACTTTCTCTATAATAAAGGGACCCTCCCACTTGGGTTTAATTTTTTTGCCGATTTGTGAGTCATCACCATTGGCCTTCTAATTGATAGGACAAGGTCACCCACTTGGAATGTTCTTTCTTTATCCTTTTTTGTTAAATGCTCCGAAAATGTGAGCATGATATAGCTCGATGCGCTGCTGAGCTAGAAGGCGTCTTTCATCAAGTGCCTCCAGATCTTGTAACTAGTAACGTTGATTGTCCTCATCCGTTAGCTGATTAGTGATGGCTACCCGTAGCGAGGGTATCTAGATTTTGAGGGAAGGAACTGCTTCGCTTCCATATACCAAAGAGAATAATGTATTACCCATCGAAGTTCGGACCGTTGTACGGTAAGCCCAGAGGCATTCACCTAACTTCTCATTCCAGTCGTGTTTGTTAGCTGACACGACTTTCTTGAGAAGTTTGACAATTGTTTTGTTGAAGGCTTCGGCCAATCCGTTCACCGCCGGGTTATAGGGAGTTGCTGCTACATTTTGAATGTGATTTTTGTCACAAAATCGGCTTGAACGCGTAACTTATGAATTGTGGACCATTGTCATGGATAATCCTCCTAGGCACTTTGAAGCCGTAGATAACATGATGCTTAATGAAGCTAATCACATTCGAGCTTTTTACCTCAGAAAGAGGTACTGCTTCTTCCCACTTGGTGTCAATAGTCGGTAATAGCCAGAATAAAGTGGTGCCCTCTAGAGGATGGAAGGGTGATTGGTCCGACTATGTCTATACCCCAGGCTTCAAATGGTAAGATACGATCGTGGGATGTTGGAATTTTGAAGATCGGCGAATAAAGTCAACATGCAACTGGGATGCTCGGTATTTCTTGGCATATTCGACAACATCTGCCATCATGGTAGTCCAGTAATAGCCCATGCATCGGAGTCGGTCCTGTTGCTTAGAACTGGGTTGATGGGCCCCACAGGTGCCATTATGGGCTTCCCAGAGGGCTTCTAGTGCCTCGTCGTTTGAAAAAGATAGGCGGAGAAGTCCGTCATATGAACGAAGATATAGCATCTTGTTAGCTGTGTCATAATAGAACCGGAGAGAACATCTTTTAATAGACACCGCCTCCTTGGGTCGTCTGGAAGGATTTCGTAGACTACATAGTCTATGAACGGGAATTATCATTCTTGGACGTCGATATCATTGTCTGATTGCAGAGAGTGGTTCAGACACACGCATAAGTTATTCTTAGGACACACCAGTTCTCGACCAATCACTGTGACAGATTGTTGGGTCCCGACGGAGGCTGCTAAGGAAGCAACGAGGCCAACAGGAGCATCGGCCTCTAGATTCTGTAGCCAAGGCACATATTCTATAAAGAACTTGGTGAAAGTGGAGATGATGTCCCGACGGAGGCTGCCTTATGGTAGTGAAGTAGGTCTTCATGGCGGACTTCATACTACCCTCGAACCTAGTTGACTATAGGTTTAGAATCACCATAAGATTCGAGGTAGTCAAACCCCAATTGTGTTGCCAACTGAAGTTCGATGATGAGAGAATTGTACTATGCCACATTGTTGGAGCACGGCTCTGTGAGGTAATAAGCACGCTGAATGACCAAGTAGTCCGGGGAGACCAAGACTACTCCCACTCTTACGACGATTTTGCCCTTAGGACTAGTCCTTGAAGCTTCTTCGAAAAACAATCGCCAGATGGGGTACTCCTCTACAGTATTGGAATCTAACACCTCATCATGAATGCCATCATAGAGCTTTGATATTTCCAGTTGTCACTACCACATTTTTGGCTTGAGGGTATTTTGGTCATTTTGACTTTTTGGTGATCTTGAAATTTTATTAATTAAATATGTTCTATTGTTTAGTTGAGACTTGACCTAGAATCTTAGCCTAATCTAGGTTAGTCATGAGCTTAGAATCTTGATTAGGATATCCTACTAAGTGACAAGATTAGCAATATCTAGATATTTCTAAGTAGGATATTTTCTCCTTAAGATATTTGTAGAAAGAAAGCCTTAGGACTAAATTGAACCAATGAGAGGACTTGAAATTATGTGGAGAAGCCTTAGCCACCCATCTACATCTAAACCTAACCCTAATTCCTATTGTGGCCGACCTAGGAATACCTCCCTCCTATAAAGTATCATTTAGTAGCCCATTGCATCTTTTAACACCTACAAAGAAACCATAAATTGTTCTTCCCTAAAATTCCCCCTTTTAATCCAAATTGATCTCAAATTGAAGCTACTCTCTTGCATTGAGATTCACAACAGTAGAGGAGGCTAGTGGATACTTGCTAGCAAGGATTTGAAGAGCATTTGGCCATAGCTTGTGGAGGGAACAACTCACTTAGGAGCCTTTTCATTGAGTTTGAACTCTCAATAGGTAAAACACTACAAACCCTAATGAATTCCTGATTTCTTTCCATAGTTGCATCCATCTAGGTGTCCCCTAGCTGTAGAGTGAGTTTGGTAGGATCTCGTATCCATTTAGTATGTGTATCGGACACGTATCGGTGTTTTTAAATAGGTGTTTGATGAAATGCCCAAGTGCACCATTTGCTTGTAAATTATGAAACTAATTATATGTTTTGATAGCCCTATATGTGAAGAACACAAAACCCTAACTCTGAGCTGGATTTTGTGTCATGTCCGTGTCCAAAATAGACACGAATTGACTGTACGAGGCCACGCTGAGTGCCCTGCTACCCGAGCCCAATTTCTTCCTGTGAAGGCCACATGGACACGTGCCACTTGGCACAGAGGTGGGGGCAGACACTGTCAAGACCCCCTCGAGTTTTACGACACTTTGTGTCGTGTCAAGAGAGTTCTCGTGCGTGTACTGATTTTCACTACACTGGCATTGTCGATTTTCTTCGATTGATACGTGATTCGTGTCACGCACAGACACAACGATGACTCGTGTCAGGGTGCTAGACTCCTAGCCCTAGATCCCCTCTACACGTGTACAAGAGCACGAGGACACTGGGACACTGTGTCATGTCCAAATCGTGTCGACGGGCTACATAAGCCTGTCTGAACACAGGGTCTGATACACCCTATTTTGTATATTTTGGACACTTCATGTCCAGTGATTGGACACGTGGACACCCCCTAATATGTGCACATGTATGCTACACCTATATACACACTTTGATGTGGGTTATGGTTGATAATTTGGTTTTGTTTTAGTTTTCGAAATGTTGAACTGGAATTAACTGTTAACTGGGATTTGAGTTTCAAATGAAAACTGAGTTCAACTTAAAACCTGAGATTGGGTTTAGGATTTAGATCTTGTATTAATATTAGATTGTTAACTGGTAATGTAATGTAGATATGTTATGGTGTTTTACATTTATATGTTAAAATGTTAACTAGTTTAAATTATTAACTGTTAACTGGGTTTGGGATATTTAAAAACTGAGATTTGATTGAATGTAAACATGATGGCTGAAAATGGGATGTTGAGTTTAAAACTGTTAACTGAGATTTTGAAATGAGTTACATTGTTTAAATGTTACCTGAGATCAAATGGGGTTTGAGAATGTTAGTGTGAAAACTGAGTTAATTACATTGTTTAACATGAAAACTGGGTTTTGAATGTGTGTATACATGTGTTTACATGTATGTATGTTAACTAAAAATTTAATTTTACCATTACCCCTTTAAACTGAACATTTTACACATTTACCTATGACAGTATACACTATTCACAATATACTCTACCACTCTATATGCACACACACATGTTAAAACCTGAGAGTTACCTCACTGTTGCACTGAACTGAGACCCCCTTTACTGCATACTGTTAACAACACACACACCCTCATCACTCTCTTTATCTCTCAATTTTTGCTCTCTATGTTTATATATAATTGTATTGTGATATATATTGAGTTGTAATATACGTAGTATATGTACTAGTGCTATAAATAATGTGAGTCTTGTATGTTTAGGCTTGGGCTAGAACTAGACTTGCTTGTTAGACTTGAGTTGACTTAGAATGGACTCACTAAGCCTAAACATGACTTATAAACTTGACTTTGACTAAACCTAGACTAGTTGACCTAGCTTGACTAGAGTTTGACCTAGTTGACTAGATTGTTGACCAGAGTTGACCAAGAGTTGACTTTGGCCCAGACTGACCTAGAAATATGTAGATGCATTGTACACTTCATTTATAATCCCTTGTATACATCATGACTTGTGTTGCTCTAAATAGGAGTCAGTTACCTCGTTTCGGACTTTATATTCTCAAGGACATTCGAATTTCAGGCGAGTACATTCTCTGATCATTTCATACTTGCTAGGACTTATAATCAGGTTCTAGATTACTTTACTTGATGCTGACACTTATTATCACGGATTAGTACTATATGGATCTTTCATATGATGTTATCCCCTCAGCGGATACATCGGGTATTTCATGTTCGTGTACTTTATCATGGACATCGTGTACTCCTTGTGTTCGTATTATTCGTGTACAAATCGTGTGAAATCATGTACTCTCATGTGCTCATATGATCATCGTGTACAACTATACTTCGTGTGCAATAACATAACTTGACTGGATCCTTGTGTATTAATTGGGGACGGGGGAGTAGAAGTGGTTATGTGATCAATCTTGTAGTTACTCGTGTGCAACCTCTGTAGATTACTCGTGTGCAACATTGTACCGTTTATATAACCGTCTTGTGCTCTGAATCACTAGTCACTTATAATTCTTACTTATCATGTATATATTTTCAGTTTATAAATATCTCTTTTGTTTTTGTGTACATCTTCTTACAGTTCATGTATCTTACTCTTTTGCATGCTTTACATTTTTTGCCATGATATAAACTGCGTGAGATGTATTGTGCTCGTTTCTGTCCTGACTGGACCTGTTGAAAATATTACAGATGACACCGAAGATTTTTGTCCTACGTACTATGGAGCAGCCCTAGACGACACTTACGAGCTGGACTCTCAGGAGGACCCAGCTCTAGCTGATGATATCACCCCTACTGCCTAGACTAGTTTAGTTAGGCTTTATCTTACTTTGTCGTTGTCATTTGAGACTTGAGATGTATTATGTTTTGTTGTTGTTATTGTGTCGTATATACACTTAGACTTATTTCCCTTTCTGTTTGTAATTCCTCTAAGATTATCATATCTATGATATCGTACTGTTTCTACCTTAGATTGTGTAACTACCTGTTTTCAAAATCAAGGATAATTTTGTCATTTCTCAGTATTCCATAATTTTGGTGATTTTTAGTTAATTTAAAACTATTTAAAACCACGACTTGTGATTTTGATGATTGACTAGTGTAACCCTAGAATTGGCTAAGCCTAGAGACTAACCATGACCGAGGGAGCCTAGTCATGTGATTAGGATGACTAATTGCAACTTTTTACCTAAGGGTATTTTGGTCATTTTGACAATTTTGTGAAATTGTAATTTATATTAATTAAATATGTGCTAGTTAATTATTTTAGACTTAACCTAGAAACTTAGCCTAATCTAGATTAGCCTTAGTCTTAGAGTAATGATTAGTGTAACCTAGCAATGACAAGATTATTAATATCTAGATATTTCTAGGGAAGATATTTGCTCTTAGTATATTTGTGAAAAAGGAAGCCTATGACTAGTTGAACCAATAGGAAGGCCTAGAATTAGGTGGACAACTCCTAGCCACTCATCTAGACCTAAAATCTAACCCTAATTCATCTATGGCAGCCATCAAGTGCCCCCTCCTATAAGTGTCACACTTAGAAACATTTGCCTCTTTTTACAATTTCTTAGAACCCTAATTGTTCCTCCCCAAAATCCTTCCCCAAATATCCAAATTAAGTCCAATTTGATCCTAATCAATTTCATCATCCTCCCCAACAGTAGAGGAGACTTGTGGAGGCTTGCTAGCAAGGTTGGAGGACGTTTGAACCGTAGCAAATCAAGAAAGATGTCGAGTCGAGGCTCTTTTCATTGAGGTTTCACCCTCAATAGGTAAAACCATACAAACACCTATAAATTCCCAATTTCTTTCCATAGATGCATCCATTTAGGGTTCCCCTAGGTGTAGCCCAAGTTTGGTAGGAAATCGTGTCTATTTCATGTCCTTATCGGACACGTATCGGTGTATTTAAATGAGTGTTCGATCAAATGCCTCATAGGACTTTTTGTTCTTGGTTTTCAAAACAAATTATATATTTTGGAAGCTTATTATGTGTAGATCATAACCCTAACTGACTGAGTTAATTTCTGACACGATTTGTGTCAATTTTGGATACGGGAATACTGTGCACGACACATCATGCACTGTCCTGCTACCTCGTGTCCAGTTCTCACTGGACACGATACGAGACACCACCATTTTTTGTCAGAACCTAGGGGCAATGTCTGTCAGGCCACCCATAAAATTTTAGGTGAAATGATTGAGTATCGAGGGAGTTCTCGATCTCGCACGGGTCCTGCACTGTCACGCACACACTGTACACGTGCGGGAAAATCCGTACTGACACGCACTTCTTGTCGTATCCTGTCACCACGTGGACACAATGCAGGGTGTCGATCGTGTAGCCCTATACGTGGGCCACACGTGGGCAAGACCACGAGGCCACACGTGTTGTATGTCGTGTCCACGAACATGGTGAACACGTGCACGACGCTGTGACACAGAGTGCACGGTTTGTGTTCGTGTGTGTTTTAAACAGTTTGGACACTTCGTGTTCACTCTAGTTGACACGAATGACACACCCTAGACACGTAAATACATGGAGATCACACCTACATGCCTGATTGCTAAAATTCATGGGTTAATTTAGGTTTTCGAATTTGAGTTTTTAAGTATCAGTGTTCCCAGTTCCTGTGTATATGAACTATCAGTTAAATTATAAATATGAACCTATTTCCTGATATTTCTTGAGAATTAAATGCAAACGACCATGTTCAATAAGATTAGTTAAATGTGGTTGGTTAACCTGGGTTTATAACTAAAAATTTCATTTGTTCAATTCCTTATTCCTGTTCTCAGAAATTGGGTTGGATAGTGAACTGAAAACCTGTTCTCAGGTTTTATTCACAATTGTGAATATAAGTTCTCAGTTGGGTTGAAACCTGAGAAACTGTGGTTCAATTGAGTTGGTTTGATGTTCACATTCGAACAAGAAAACATGGGCTGTTGGGCTGGAAGTTTGGGTTCCAGGTTTTCCGAGAGTTGGGGTTTGAATTCGATATGTGTATTGTTAGGATTGGGCTGAATTAGTTAAACCAGTGTTGCCATTGGCTTTTGGCTTTGGGTTAGGCCACTTGGCCATGATGCATTATGGATCTAGTTGGTTTTGGCTGTGGGGTTTGAGCACTAGGTTGAGGAGTGTAGCTCCCCTTCCCAGAAATTTTTTTAAATATTTATTTATTCGATTATTTGATTTAATAGTGATTTTTCTAAAATTTGTTTTTATAAATAATTATTTAGTTAATTATTACGGTAGATGATTTTTAGCCATGGTTAAGGATTGGAGTACAAGACGACTAGGAATCATGGCACGAATGGTGCAGTGACGTGCTTTGACTAGTGTATTAGCCTTGGTAGGGGAGGCCGAGCCATAGTGACATCCTAACTAAGAAAACCAGGCCAAGTTGCGACTTAACCCTAAAGACGTTTTAATTATTTAATATTTAGATTATTGATTTTAGTGACCCGGTTGTACCGAACCTGTCCAGATTGGGCCCAAACCAAAGCCAAGGCCATGTAGGCATGTAGTGGGACCAAGTACAGCCTTGTAGACATGTTTGGTAAATGCAAATATTTTGTGTATATTTAGGAATTAGCAATTATTTTCTAAATATTTGTTATATGTAAATTATATATATTTATTGGTGTTTTGGAATAATTTGTAAGGTTTTTAGGGCCAAAGAAAGATGGTGTAATATGATACACTATACATATTATTTGGTTTATCAAATTTCGTTATCATTATTATTATTATTATTATTATTATTGTTATTGTTATTATTATTTTATTATTTTATTATCAATATTATTGAAGATATTATGAAATATTACTATTTTAATATTATTGGGTATATGTGTGTGAAAATATATATGTGCTTTTATATATACCAGTGTATATAATAATATATGTGTGTGTATTTGTATAGATAAATATATTATATACGCATGCGTATGTATATGCATATATATTATATATGTATTTATGTATAGTATTAATTATAGATGTGTGTATATATATATATATATATATATTTTATACAAGTGTATATGTGAATGGGTACATATATATATATATATATATATATATATATATATATATATATATATATATATATATGGGTAAATATGTAGGTATATGTATATATATATATATATATATATATATACATACATATATATGGATATACATATACATGTATAATACAAAGAAAAACAAATAAGAATATAAAAACCCACAAAACCGAGCTAAGCTAACTTCCCAAACAACAGTGATACCAGGCCCAACCGAGTAGTTGCAACCCCAAGCTAGGCCCGACCCTGTGATGCACATAGCAAACGGCCTACATACCCTATAATCCGAGCCAAGCTAAAACTATAAACCCCCCCCCCCCCCCCCCCCCGCGCGCGAGAAATAGAAAGATTGAGATCGAGAGAGAGAGTTTTCTCTCGAGAGCCAACCCTAGCACCACGTCCACCCCAGCCCCGACGTGGCGCGTCGCCACGGACCACCGCGTCGGCCGCACGGGTCGCCGTCGGCCGGCCGGAGGCTGCGCGCGCTCAAGAAAACTGACGGAGAGCAACAACAGCAGTTGCAGCAACGAATGCTACTTTGCGACGAGAATTCTTCCTCCACACTCGACGTCGTCGCGAGCTATTTTCTTTGGTACGATCCCGACATAACCCTCTACAATCCTGTTCATGTAGAAATATTTCTACTTGATTATATCGATCAAAAAATCGTCGTAAAAATCCCAAAAAAACTGTTCCAG
Organism: Iris pallida; assembly: GCA_029216955.1. Lineage (NCBI taxonomy): Eukaryota > Viridiplantae > Streptophyta > Magnoliopsida > Asparagales > Iridaceae > Iris > Iris pallida. Next base: position 31,242 of record JANAVB010018951.1, read on the forward strand.
GAGCAATTTCCAAACAGTCCAAATACCCATGTTGGGAGGCCGTTTCTGGTCAAACCAATGATCAGTTTAGAATTCTGTTTGAACAATTATTTAGACAACATGTAGGGGATCGAAACCCTTCAAATAGATTAATTTTTCATTTAGTTTACAGAAAGTTATTCGACGTCGAAAATTCATAAAAAACCTGTTTTTAAAACTGTAGAAAACTAGAAAACTCATCCACACGACGTACGTCCCGCCATTCCGGGCGACGTGGTCGCAAACCGAAGGCATTGAAAGGTGCGTAACGGCTTCGTGGTCGTGTGGGCTTTGACGGAATTCAAATTGGTCGAGTGTGCGCGACGAATTTGATGCGTATCTGTCGAAATTTACCGTATCGTACACTTTACAAATTCTCCAATTACTTTGTGCACGCTCGCCAGATCGAGACGAAACTTGTGCCATCCGGACCGTATCGTTTTTCTGGTCCTGTATGCCAAGTTTTGTCCAATTCTGAGATAGTTGAATCCGACGTCGTTTTGCGGGCCCCACGGTCCCACTCAATGGACGATTTTGTGCACGGCCCATCGGAATCCAACTTTGGACATACGGTTGGATTCGTATCGAAAAACTGGATCCGTAGACATATAGTTTGACGACTTTAGAGACCATTGACTCTGGCACGCTTTTCGGTGCAAAGCGGGTCCAATGGCGGACATCGTTTTTGTCTAAAATTACCGTTTTGCCCCTGTGTCCAGAATTGGACTTAAGGATAGGCAATCCTAGCTAATTTGACTATTCTGAGAACGTTGGTACTATTTATTTCAGCATCCGGAGACTTCTACATGTGTTGACTGATTGTGGCTCATTGAGTGGTATAGTGTTATTGGTTTCTCCAGCTAAGGATCTCAGGCAAGTGCACTTTCTGATTGCTTTCCGATTCATAGTAGTCTTTTCATTTCATGTCTTTACATATATCTTGCTGCTTGTTGTCACGCTCTTCACACGGAGTAGTCGGGAGGGGAAATATCTTAGTAAACATGTGAACTACCCAGAACTATCCCATGAGTCTATTCTTGAACGATAGCAGCTGCACACGACACGTGCAGTGAGCCGTATTTACCCCCTAGCCGTTCACATGTTGAAACAGATATTTCACACCACCTAGATAGATGTCTTTTATTAGCTTTTCCTTGTTTACTTCTCTATCGTGCTATGTCATCAGTTTTCTTACTAGCTTTCATATTCCATATGCTATTTTCATGTCTTGTTAATTCTATTGTGTTTTGTATTGCCGTCGGTTTGTGTACTTGTTCCAATCCTGACTGGATAATCAACATTTTTCAGGTTTAGCCGTGATCACTCTTAACACTGGGGAAGGCTTGGGTATGCTGATGACAACCTAGAAATAGATAGCAGTGGTTTCATATTTCATTAATTGTAAAACTTGTATTTTCCTTTAAATATAAATGTTGTAACTGTGTAATAAATCTAGAAATGTGAATGAGCAATAATGTTTATTTTTGAGCATTTATTTTCTTGCGGGCTTGACAGCGTTCTACCGCCGACTCTGCGGCGTAGGCTGGCTTGGACACGTCTCGTATCCGAAAAGCGGGTGCGGGTCGTGACAAGTTTTTGTGGTGGCCCATGCAGGTCAGTCTTCGCAAATTATGTGAACTCGCGGTAGTACCATATTAGTCGTACTGCTGCGAGCCTGCGCCCAGGAAATGCTCATTCACAATTAGGATTAAAATAATTTAGGAGAATAACTAAGAACCAGGAGTCCCTTGTTCAAATTGACCATTGGGTAGTTAAGGTTATTAAATAGGCCATGCCAATTTGATAACTTGTTAGATCCCTATAAGTACACCATTACCTTTGATATGACAATGTGATCAAATGCAGATATGCTATTCACTTGGTAAGCTAGGCTTACCTAAAATTAAAGCTTTGATATTGCTGAGCTGTTTAATTTTCTTTTGCTGTATTAGAGATAAATCTTATATCATAAGTTAGAATTGCTTGTTTTAAATTCTATGTTGCCATAGGAAATTAGTTTAAATTTTCTGATTCTGTTATTTACATACGAATCTCGAGGTAGATTGATTTGAGATCTTCCCTCAACCATAAAAATGCATATAAAATAGATACTCGAATGTTTGTATTCCATTCGCCTTTAGTTAATTCCTCCATGTTAAATCTTTTAATTTAAGTGTTGTGACTGATAGGACAAATACCTATGCCCTATTTTTAGTCAACTTGTTTGAATCTCTAGAAGCTCATAAATTTTTACGGTTATAGTTAGAGAAATATTAGCTAACCCATAAAGTTTAGACAGCAGCGTACTGTCGTCAATTAGCTGAGAGTGGAGATGTGGGTTCACTGCAGCCAGCAGCGCACTGGCGAGGCACAACCCATAGAAATAAAACCATTTTGAGGATCATAGGTTATAGAACATTGCTAAAACTATGTCGTAGTTGACCTCATAGATCTTAGATACCCTTGTGTCAATATAAGGTGGAGTACCTGATAGCTTATCACACCTGAATCACGAAACCAAGGGTTTGTCACAACCAGAGTATACAGGCGAGGCATAATTCCCGGTGAAATGATTTCAGACGTGATTATAAGTTTAAGATACTATAGAGGATAGGGACTGCCTGTATGACCCTAAGATCCAAAACCAATACTAAGGTAAGTCCTGTAAGTTGAGTAGCATGTCTCCCAACCTAGCATTTCATGGTCCTTGTGATCTATTGACGAGGTAACTGACCGACACTAATATGTTTACTTAGAGTATAGAGTTCAGAAGTCCATAACCCATTAGTCGACCAAGGCCTTATGGATAGAAGATAGTAGGATGCCTATATAAGTAATGACACCAGGTAAGGTTTTGATTTTCTCAAAACTCGAACTACCTGTATCCCTTTTCAAAAATCTCGCGTACTTATATTTTGACTAACTTGACCAACGCTGCTATTACAGCCTAGTTTTTGCAAGCTTACTCTTTTATCGAGCTTGATTCGAGACTTATGTTTATTAGGGACGCCCGCTAACATATCGTCTAATCAGAATCATTGTATTACGGTCTGATCAACCATGATGCATTTGGTTCGCTCTTCATCTAATTACCCTACGTGGATTGAGATGTAGATGTCTCTAGGATCTCATCCGCAACTGCTTCAACAATTTCTCTTGAATTATACATTCGTCTTTGAATCGCGAAATTGTATTCAGTGACATCTCTCTTGAACTCTATATTATTTTTGTCTTTCACCGATTGGAAAGACGAAAGCTCGAAAATGATAGATAGATACCTAGTATCCCCATGACCATGATAGTCGTATACGCAAGTGTAGCTACCGTCGGCCAGCCCTGTGATAGGAACCTTGCCACCATATCCTAGCCTCTAAGGTGGGTAGACTTTACGCCTTCTAAAATTTTGGAATATACCAGAATTACCGATTGATTAGAATAATTTTCCCATTAGAATTATAATTAGTGCCCATGGACTCCCACTTTCCCTTTAGATCATTTTGTGTCCCCGGCCGTGTCATTAATATTCGGAGCACGAGACCAACTGTTACCTTCCAACAGACTTCATATGCAAGATCTAGACGAGTCCACCTTCATCTAGGTATATTATGTCCCACTCAAATCCGTCCCCTTGTACTCTATTTTTATGGTACGACTTTCAGGACAAAAAAAACTAGTTATAACCCTTACCATAGTACCGGTACACTTTCTGAATTCCATTAGAGCCCCGACCTCGACTCAATTCCTTCGACCTAATATATGGTTGTGATCTACTCGAAGCCTACTACGCACGTGTCACTAGTGTGCCACCAATTGAGGTCTCATGTGCTACTTGAACACAAAAGTCTCGGAAGGTACATTTTTGGGCTTCATGAACCTAGTGACCAACCTGACTGGCAACTAGCTCAACCAGTGGGGTGGAAACCTATTCTAGGGTACCCTAACCTAGTAGAAATAGTTTTATCATTGGAATCTTGTCCAGTCGATATAGATTAAAATCTAAGGTTCGTCCAACCGACGATTGATGTCCGAATGGAGAACCCACTAAGATCCAGTAAAATCTATCCAGAAATACCACCGTATTTGGACTATAGAACTGAACTATTTGAAATCATTCTCGATTATTCTCCCTTGCCTTCCTGTACTCTTAATTCTCGTCCCTTCCTATTTCGGGGTGACGAATAATCGTGCTCTCTAGAATTTATCAGAAATTCTAAGGTTATTATAATATTGCTTGATTATTGAATAATTGGTTGTTGTTGATATGAGAGATTATAGATACCATATGTCCTAGATATTTTGGTAGAATTATTAGACACTATTTAGAAGGTTATAAGATTTTAGTGATCCGTGTTTCAAGGGAGTAGTGACCTAAGGTGGGTAGAAGTATTCGAGGATTCGTAATTACGAAATGACTAGAAGGAGGATACAACTATTTTCGAGGAATTAAAATTTAAGGAGATTAAGGTTAAAGTGGACTTTCCTTTTGATTTTTTTTGGAATAGTTATGAGTTAGAATTTCGAGGACGAAATTATTTTAAGGTGGGTAGATTTGTAGCTCCCCTTCCCAGAATTTTTTTTAAATATTTATTTATTCGATTATTTGATTTAATAGTGATTTTTTTAAAATTTGTTTTTATAAATAATTATTTAGTTAATTATTACGGTAGATGATTTTTAACCATGGTTAAGGATTGGAGTACAAGACGACTAGGAATCATGGCACGAATGGTACAGTGACATGCCTTGACTAGTGTATTAGCCTTGGTAGGGGAGGCCGAGCCATAGTGACATCCTAACTAAGAAAACCAGGCCAAGTTACGACTTAACCCTAAAGACGTTTTAATTATTTAATACTTAGATTATTGATTTTAGTGACCCGGTTGTACCGAACCTGTCCAGATTGGGCCCAAAACAAAGCCAAGGCCATGTAGGCATGTAGTGGGACCAAGTACAGCCTTGTAGACATGTTTGGTAAATGCAAATATTTTGTGTATATTTAGGAATTAGCAATTATTTTCTAAATATTAGTTATATGTAAATTATATATATTTATTGGTGTTTTGGAATAATTTGTAAGGTTTTTAGGGCCAAAGAAAGATGGTGTAATATGATACACTGTACATATTATTTGGTTTATCAAATTTCGTTATCATTATTATTATTATTATTATTATTATTATTATTATTATTATTATTATTATTGTTATTGTTATTATCATTATATTATTTTATTATCAATATTATTGAAGATATTATGAAATATTACTATTTTAATATTATTGGGTATATGTCTGTGAAAATATATATGTGCTTGTATATATACCAGTGTATATAATAATATATGTGTGTGTATTTGTATAGATAAATATATTATATACGCATGCGTATGTATATGCATATATATTATATATATATTTATGTATAGTATTAATTATAGATGTGTGTATAAATATATATATATATATATATCTATATATATATATATATATATATATATATATATATATATATATATATATATATATATGTATATATGGGTAAATGTGTAGGTATATGTATATATATATATATATATATATATATATATATATATATATATATATATATATATATATATATATATATATATATATATATATATATATATATAAAATATACATATACCTACACATTTACCCATATATACATATATATATATATATATATATATATATATATATATATATATATATATATATATATATATATATATATACATATATGGATATACATATACATATACATGTATAATACAAAGAAAAACAAATAAGAATATAAAAACCCACAAAACCGAGCTAAGCTAAGTTCCCAAACAACAGTGATACCAGGCCCAACCGAGTAGTTGCAACCCCAAGCTAGGCCCGACCCTGTGATGCACATAGCAAACGGCCCACATACCCTACAATCCGAGCCAAGCTAAAACTATAAACCCCCCCCCCCCCCCCCGTACGAGAAATAGAAAGATTGAGATCGAGAGAGAAAGTTTTCTCTCGAGAGCCAACCCTAGCGCCGCGTCCACCCCAGCCCCGACGTGGCGCGCCGCCACGGACCACCGCGCACGGCCGCACGGGTCGCCGTCGGCCGGCCGGAGGCTGTGCGTGCTCAAGAAAACTAACGGAGAGCAACAACAGCAGTTGCAGCAACGAATGCTACTTCGCGACGAGAATTCTTTCTCCATACTCGACGTTGTCGCGAGCTGTTTTCTCCGGTACGATCCCGACATAACCCTCTACAATCCTGTTCATGTAGAAATATTTCTACTCGATTATATCGATCAGAAAATCGTCGTAAAAATCCCAAAAAACTGTTCCAGGAACAATTTCCAAACAGTCCAAATACCCATGTTGGGAGGCCGTTTCTGGTCAAACCAATGATCAGTTTAGAATTCTGTTTGAACAATTATTTAGACAACATGTAGGGGATCGAAACCCTTCAGATAGATTGATTTTTCATTTAGTTTACAGAAAGTTATTCGACGTCAAAAATTCATAAAAAACCTATTTTTAAAACTATAGAAAACTAGAAAACTCATCCACACGACGTACGTCCCGCCATTCCGGGCGACGTGGTCGCGAACCGAAGGCATCGAAAGCTGTATAACGGCTTCGTGGTCGTGTGGGTTTTGACGGAATTCAAATTGGTTGCGTGTGCGCGACGAATTTGATGCGTATCCGTCGAAATTCACCGTATCGTGTACTTTGCAAATTCTCCAATTACTTTGTGCATGCTCGTCAGATCGAGACGAAACTTACGCCATCCGAACCGTATCATTTTTCTGGTCCTGTATGCCAAGTTTGGTCCAATTCTGAGACAGTTGAATCCGACGTCGTTTTGCGGGCCCCACGGTCCCACTCAACGGACGATTTTGTGCACGGCCCGCCGGAATCCAACTTTGGACATACGGTTGGATTCGTATCGAAATACTGGATCCGTAGACATATAGTTTGACGACTTTAGAGACCATTGACTCTGGCACACTTTTCGGTACAAAGCGGGTCCAACGGCGGACATCGTTTTTGCCCGAAATTACCGTTTTGCCCCTGTGTCCGGAATTGGACTTAAGGACAGGCAATCTTAGCTAATTTGACTATTCTGAGAACGTTGGTACTATTTATTTCAGCATCCGGAGACTTCCACATGTGTTGACTGATTGTGGCTCATTGAGTGGTATAGTGTTATTGGTTTCTCCAGCTAAGGACCTCAGGCAAGTGTACTTTCTGATTGCTTTCCGATTCATAGTAGTCTTTTTATTTCATGTCTTTATATATATCTTGCTGCTTGTTGTCACGCTCGTCACACGGAGTAGTCGGGAGGGGAAATATCTTAGTAAACATGTGAACTACCCAGAACTATCCCATGAGTCTATTCTTGAACGATAGCAGCTGCACACGACACGTGCAGTGAGCTGTATTTACCCCCTAGCTGTTCACATGTTGAAACAGATATTTTACATCACCTAGATAGATGTCTTTTATTAGCTTTTCCTTGTTTACTTCTCTATCGTACTATGTCATCAGTTTTCTTACTAGTTTTCATATTCCATATGCTATTTTTATGTCTTATTAATTCTATTGTGTTTTGCATTGCCGTTGGTTTGTGTACTTGTTCCAATCCTGACTGGATAACCAACATTTTTTAGGTTTAGCCGCGATCACTCTTAACACTGGGGAAGGCTTGGGTATGCTAATGACAACCTAGAAATAGATAGCAGTGGTTTCATATTTCATTAATTGTAAAACTTGTATTTTCCTTTAAATATAAATGTTATAACTGTGTAATAAATCTAGAAATGTGAATGAGCAATAATGTTTATTTTTGAGCATTTATTTTCTTGCAGGCTTGACAGTGTTCTACCGCCGACTCTGCAGCGTAGGCTGGCTTGGACACGTCTCGTATCCGAAAAGCGGGTGCGGATCGTGACAAGGAGTTTGCATAGTAGCATGGTTCAGTCTTTTTTATGAGCTCTGTCTTACCCCATCCTATGTGCAGTCCTTGTAGAGGGATAGGACTTGAATAATATAGCTATAGTAGCATGTAGTAGAGTATATATTATAGGCATATTTGTGTCTATGAGTCCCATATATGTTCAGGTGTGAGTTATTTTGACCTTGAGGGGTGAGGGTAGATATAGGTAATCATATTCATGTAATTAACATTTGGAGTATAGGTTTATTAAGTATAGTTTTGGCATTGGAATATAGTCTAAGGGTATATTATATATTGCATATGTTGACAAGGGTAATAGGCTCATGTGATATGTATAGAAGTAATATTGGTATCCTTAGTATACTATAGGGACTTGAGGTATGGAGTTTAGATGTAGAGTATGCCTCTAGATAGCTTGACCTATTTTGGGGTTGTGGCTATGATGCTACCTTGACCTAGCTAATAGTTCACTTAGCCCAAAAACCCTATAATTGACCAAGGGTTGACCCACTTGACTAGAGTTGACCAAAAGTCAACATTAAGCCTAAATGTGACCAATTGACCCTTGCTAGCCTATGTTTGACCAGTTGACCAAAATAGCCTTGTTGTTGACCTAGTTTGACTTGCTATGACCTAGTATGACTTTGTTTGACTTTGTTTGACCTAGTTGACCTAGACAGTTGACCAGGTTTGACTTATAATTGACTTTGACCTAGATTTAACTTAGAATCATGTGGTTGCATTATAAACTTCCTTTATTACATATTTGAACACATCATAACCTGTATTGCTTTATTTAGGACTTGTTACTCAAGTTCAGATATCTATTTTCATCAGTTGCACAGGATGACAGGCGAGTACATTCTCTGATAATATTTCTATTTTATGATATCATCTTTGTTTCTAGTATTTAGTGTAGATATCCTTGTTCTCTTGACACATTGTTCGTACGGATTGATATTTGTCTGGATCCCGTCATAAGATGTTATTCCTCTTATATATGGTATGCCTTGTGCAAGTCCTCCTTGTTCCTTGTTCATTGTATAGACACGATTCATATGAAAAGAGATACTTTACAGAGAATACGTGTCATGACGTGTCATGGTTGGATCCACTATATTAGTCAGGGATAGGGGTGTTAGCGTAGATATGTGATCAATACCCCACAGTATCATTGTATCATCCTCATTGTATATTATTAATCATATACTCACGTATGATTAGCCAGGCCAAACATTGTATCAAGTTCTAAGCTGATCACATGTTGAAACTAGTGCTAAACTCACATAGATAGCAGTTCTAAATTTTTGTATATGTTATACACTGTTCACTTGCCTTATCTTATTACAGTTTTGATATACCCTGTCAGGATGCATGTATGCTCTACTTTACCTAGTATATTCTCTCTATCTACTGCTACATTTTCAATATTGTATAACTAGAACTGTTGTTTGAGATTTTGTACTCGTTCCCGTCCTGACTGGACCTGTTGAAAATATTACAGATGATGAGGAGGAGTGCCCTACCTATTACGGTCCTCATGACGTAGTTGGTATAGAGTTGGATACCCTAGTGCAGCAGGGGCTAGCTCTAGCAGATGAGGCCTTGGGATAGTTTAGATGGTTCTAGTATAGTACTAGACTCTGTCTCCAGATTACCTTGGCTTGTTATTATTTGTTAGTTGTTTGTATTGAGATTGTTGACTCAGAGATTTTGGACTCGTATTATTCTGTATTGGATTTTCAGGATGATATTTATAAATCTTGTTGTCTTTATCTTTCAGTATTATCGATCGTCATTCTTAGAGTTTGTGAATGAGTATATTATATTGTCATTGCTTGTCCTCCGTTCGGAGTTGACCATTCTCAACAGGGTTTGATATTATACTATTGATAGATAGTAGACCTAGACAACGTTCTACGCCGTTTCTACGGCGTAGGCTGGGACGCTGTTACGCACTCGTACCCTTACCTCGGGTGCAGGTCGTGACAGATTGTGATTGAGATGTACCTTCTATTTGTCCTCCGTGCGGAGAGTATATCTTGTGCAGTTATATTTATACTGTGTTAGATGTTATGACCTAGGATAATGTTCTACCGCCGATACTGCGACGTAGGCTGGACGTACCCACTTCTCATGCCCCTATACTGGGTGCGGGTCGTGACATATTTTTAGTAGTGGCCCATGCTGGTCCTATTTTTGTAGTGGTATTCGAACTAGAGTATCACTACAGCCTGAAGTGGGATATAGGATATAGTTTTGAGGTACTCAATCACATTTAGGAAAAACTCTTATCTAAATTTTTGCCATTTAAACTCTTGCTGATAACTGCTTTCCCTTGAAATAACTGTCCTCCTTGAATTGTCGCTTCTTTCTTAATTGATTCCTTGTTTGATCTGTCTCCAGGATGGTGATTGAGACACGATCGCAGCGCCCCATCACGGAAGGTACTTCAGAGAGGTCTGCCACTTCTCGTCCAGTTCAGCTAGGACTTGAGACAACAGCTCCCCCAGTACCTACTCATGTTGGAGCCTCTGCAGCTTTCGGGGGAGCACCTCCACCTGTTTGGAGGCCGACCCCAGTTATTCCTGAGGTGTTTTCGCCACAGCAGCAGCCACCTGCAGGATTGGTTGACGCTGCACACCTCTTTTCCTTCGTAGAGAGGATCATGGAGTCATATTATTAGCAGCAGCAACACTAGACTGCTGACTTCCGTCAGGGCATAGACGATGTCCACCAGCTGGTCAGGACGACAGTGGAGATGGTGGATGTCCAGCCACAGGGAGGCCAGATTCAGCAGTATCAGCAGCAGACACCAGGCATCCAGGATTTTTAGAAGATGCGTCCTAGGGACTTTCGAGGCACAGAGGGGATCTTATATGCCGATGATTGGATCGAGCATATTGAGGAGATATTCAGGCTGGCGGAGATACCTGCCCGACTTCAGATCGAGGCGACAGCCAGCCAGATGCAGGACCTGGCCCGCACTTGGTATCAGACGGACCCTAGAGTGGGGACCGAGGGACAGACTTAGACAGCCTTTAAGAAGCTGTTCAAGGAGCAGTTCTTCCCAGACGTAGCACTGAGAGGCATAGAGCAGAAGTTTGAGAGTTTGGTTCAGGGAAACCAGACTGTCGAGGAGTATACAGGAGAGTTCTGCCGGCTGAGCAGATTTGTGAAGCCCATGCCCCTTTTTATTTTAATTGTTTATTAGTCTTAACCCAACCCATGAGTTTAGCCCATAACTTAAACCCAACCCAAAACCATTCCTTTTTCCACTCACTGGTTCTCACTCCCCGATCCTAATTATGCGCCCACTTCCTTCTCCACCATCTTTACGTAACCCCTTCTCACCTTCTCCCCAGAAACTCACAGAAGAGAAACCCACCCCCATTCTTCTCTAAACCTTCACAACTCTCTCCACTCTCTACCAATTTTAGATCCGAGACCACCGTCGGAATCGTCACACCACCCTCTTCAAGACTAGACCCCTCTTCCCGCTCTTCCGCGATGAACCCGGCTGGCGACCTCCGCCCCGGACCCGTGATGGACCGCCAGCGGCTACCCCAGCTTGCCGACGTAGCCCCCACCCGGCCGTCGCCCGTCCACGGCCGCCCCGGACACGCCAGCGCAAGCGCGCGCCCGTCCACCGGCGCCGTCCTCTTTCGCGTGTGCTCCATCGTCGCGTGTCTTCCCTACGTGTTCGCCCGTGTGCGCGCACGTGTCCTTGCTCGTCATCCCGACATCGTTCCGAGTCCGAGGCCTCCCCTCGGTACTCCTTCGTGCAAGTTTGGGTAACCTCTTTCCTCTTTTCTCACTTTCTGTGATTGTTCTCAGAACCCATATGAGTTTCTGGCTTTAGATAGGTTTTGTAGATTTCTAATTGGGTTCTGTAGATTAATCATTTAGTTTCTGTGTGTACAATGTGTAATGTTGTAATAATAAACATTTAGGAAACTTTATTGATTCAATACTGGTATTAATTGGTTGTAGCTCAATCTTAGTAATTTAAAACATGGTTTTAAATGATTTAAAATGTTCAAATATATAGTTATGATTATCTTTTAATCTTAGTTGTAGAGATTTTAAACCAATAATTATTTAATAAAGAGTTTACAAAATATTGGTTAAATAAATATTCATTTAGAAGTTATTATCTTTAAAATAAAAGTTTTGTTAAGTAAATAGTATAATAGAATTAGATTTCAGTAGATGATTATATATATTTCCTTTTTAAAAGATAATTTTAAATCAAAAGGTTTTATAAAGGGATATATATAATAAAAACTAATATATGTTAAAAAGGTTATTTTGGTAAAATGGTATTTAGCATTAAAATTCGAAGAAAATCTTTTATATTAATGTAAAACCATTATTTTGGTAAGAAAAAAAAATGTGTTTTTGCGCATTAATTATTATTTTAATATTTAAAGGTGATTTTTTTAAGTAATTTATGGAAATGTCTAAAAGATATATTTTTTACGAAAATTATTTTGATTAAATAAGTAAACTTGATAAATTATTTTTATTTCGAAATGCTATGTCAATAAAATCTATGTTTCCTACAAAATTACTAAATTCTAGAGATTCATTTTTAAAGTAATTTTTCCTATTAATTATTATTTACGACAAAAATCTATGTAGTTTAATATGGTTTATAATAATATTATATTTGTAACAAAACCTACTTTATGTTTAAATGGTTTCTACTAGGATCACCAACCTGTAGGCTTGACCTAGTTTGTACCTTAGAATTAGGGAGTAATTCTGGTTATTAAAATTGGCATTACAATCTTGTAGGTTCTGATTGGTAAAACCCTAGCGGTTACATTCTGGTTGCTGTCAAGTCAGGAAAATACTCTGAGGCAAGTTTTCATATTTACTCCATACTTGTGTTTCCATTTTAATAATTAAATGTTATACAAACATCGATTACATGTAGTCTAGTTACACTGAATCACCGTGGTTCCCTCTCGGACTCCACGTAGGAAGATAGATGGCTGGATGGCTATCTTGACATGTCGGATTATTTGACTATTGACTCATTGCTTGGGGATTGCTTGGGGAGTAGTATAACGTCTGTGACCAAAGCCAAAACTTGCTCGTTTCTCGTCTGCGCTAACCCCAACCTCATTGTGGGTTGAATCGTACCGTATACTATTCATTTTGGCCAAAACGTTAGTATACATATTGCCTCACCAGCCGGTCACAGGCCCTGTTATATATTCAAACACTAGCCTAGTATTATATCATGCATGACATTGATCTTCTTCACACTTGCTAGTCACATTTTATTATTTTTAAATACAAAATTATAATGTTTCATAAATGTCTCGCATTTTTTCTATTTAGTTATTATCTTAGGAATGATAGTTGTGGATGTGGTATGTTACTTGCTCCCTCATGACTGGAGACCCAATATTTTTAGGTGACTGTGACGAAGAGGAGCTGCCCTACTGTACTTTCTACGAGACAGACTCGGGTGTCGCAGAGGCTGAACCAGGAACCCCAGAACCTTAGCTGTTGGATTAGCACTTTCCTTTTTTAAACAATGTAATAAATGAATTTTTCTTTTGAATGTTGTTATTAATGGTGGTTACTCTCAGACTCACTTTCAATTCAATAAAATGTTTTATTTCCGTTAGATCTTCTGCATGTTTGTGTTTCACTACTTGATATAGCTTACTGTCGCCGTCTTACAACGGTGTAGGCTGGGTATGATCCGACTAGATCCAGATTATTTGGGATGGGTCATGACATGATTTATTGAGGATCTGAGCGAGACGACGAAGGTGAGGAAGTTCCGCAGAGGTTTGATCAGGGAGGTCCGGTCCTTGACTAAGAGTGACCAGGATGCTACTTTCGCAAAGATCCTAGCAGGAGCCATGGCAGCAGATGACGACCTAGGGCTGAAACTGAAGATAGGTCGGGACTTTCACGAAGCTAGTGGCAGCAGAGGTCCGGCCAAGAGGCCCCACTTCCAGCAGCAGCACCAGCATAGGTAGTTCTAGCAGCAGCCTCAGGGACAGGGCCGAGTACCTTTTCAGCAGGTGCAGCAGCAGACCACCAGTTGTCCTTTATGTAGAAAGCTGAGACACAGGTGGAATGACTGTAGAAAGAGGCTAGGGAGGTGCCTGATGTATGGTTCGTCAGACCACCAGATGAGAGACTGTTCCATAGCGGCGGCTCATCCGATACCAGGAGGAGGAGGAGGAGCCAAGGCTCCAGTAGGCCAGCAGAAGGGACCATCCCTGCAGACCCAGCAGCAGAGGTTCGTTCAGCACCAGCAACAGGCCAGGGGAGGCCAGCAGGGACGAGCATTCGCCATGGCAGCAGAGGATACAGAGGCTATTAGAGAGCTGATTGCAGGTTCTGTTCTTCTCGACTCTTTTTCTGCTTTCGCATTGTTTGATTCTGGGGCATCCCATGGCTTTGTGTCAGTATCTTTTGCTATTCGACACCATCTCGCTTCTGAATCATTGCCTAGGACTTGCAAGATCACGACCGGGGGTGGCATCATCCTCGTTAGTGATATTTGCAAGATCGAAGAGTAGTTTTGGGAGGCCGAGAACTGGATGTGATTTTGCTCATAATGCTACTACCGAAATACGATATAGTACTCGGGATGGATTGGTTGAGTAGGCACCATGCCAGTATAGATTGTCATGGCGACAGAGTTCTTTTCTGTCTGCCAGGAGAGCCAAAGTTCGAGTTCGCCAAGCGGGAGACGGAACAGAGCAGCGGAGTCTTCTGCGGAGTTTCAGTTGAGGAGCAGACAGTGCCACATATCCATTGATAGTAGAGTTCATGGATGTCTTTCCGAAGGACTTGCCAGGACTACCACCGGACAGAGACATTGAATTCTCTATAGACTTAGTGCCCGACGCAGAGCCAAATCTCAGCACGTCTATAGGGTCAACAACAACGAGTTAGTAGAGTTGAAGAAACATGTGGATGAGTTGAAGGATAAGGGCTTCATCTGATCTAGTTCTTCACTATGGGGTGTACCGATGCTTTTTGTACCGAAGAAGGATGGGACGGTACGGATGTGTATTGACTATAGGACACTCAACAGCCTTACGATCAAGAACAAGTACCCACTGTCGCGGATCGTTGATCTCTTTTATCAGTTGAGCGGAGCTAGGGTATTCTCGAAGATTGATTTGAGGTCAAGTTACCTTCAGGTGAAGGTGAAGAGGGAGGATATCCCGAAGACAGCATTCAGGACACGGTATGGCCAGTTTGAGTTTATGGTGATGCCGTTTGGGTTGACTAACGCTCTGGCGGTATTTATGAACCTGATGAACAAGGTGTTCCACTAGTACTTGGACAAGTTCGTGGTGGTGTTCATCGATAATATCTTGGTGTACTCGAAGACCACAGATGAGCATGAGGAGCATTTGAGAGTAGTTCTGTAGACTCTCAGGAAGGAGGAACTTTATGGCAAGATCTCGAAGTGTGAGTTCTTCCTGGATCAAGTTGATTTCCTGGGTCATGTTGTGACTAGAGATGGGATCTCAGTTGACCCGAGGAAGATCACGACAGTTGAGGCATGGACAACACCAAGTTCAGTTGCGGAGATCAGGAGCATCCTGGGATTGACAGGCTACTACAGGAGGTTCGTTCAATATTTCTTCCAGGTTGCAGAGCCATTGACTAGGCTGACCCGGAAGGACGTAGAGTTTATCTGGTCAGAGGAGTGTCAGGTCGCTTTTGATGAGTTGAAGAAGCGGTTGACGACAGCTCCGATTCTGACATTGCCATAAGGATCAGGCGGGTTCACTATCTACAGTAACGCCTCGAGGAAGGATTTGGGTTGTCTTACAGCAGCATGGGAAGGTAATTTCCTATGCTTTCACGTAGTTACGTCCGTATAAGAAGAACTACCCGACCCACGACTTGGAGTTGGCGACAGTTATCTTTGCTCTGAAATTGTAGAAATACTATCTATACGGAGAGCGTGTGGAGATCTTCACAGACCACAAGAGATTGAAGTATGTGTTTACACAAAAGAAGCTCAATATGAGGCAGCGAAGATGGTTGGAGTTGATGCAGGACTTCGACATTGTACTGTAGCGTGGTTGCCGATGCTTTGAGCATATATCCGATAGCCATGTGTTTGACGACAGATTGTCACTTGCTAGTAAATCTAGAAAGCCTGGGGATCGAGGTGCTAATGCCAGGAGTGGAGATGCAGATGTGGGGTCTGCAGATTCAGTCGGACTTGATAGAGAGGATCAAGTCGACTCAGTTCGACGATGTTGCTCTGTGGTGTATCCGAGAGCAGGCTCAAACAGGATTGGTGGATGAGGAGCTCACTACTACAGAGGATGGTGCATTGAGGTATAGTTCCAGATTATGTATGCCCAACAGAGAGCTTCGGGAGCAGGTTATACAGGAGGCCCACCGATCTCAGTACTCTATGCATCCGGGTGCAAACAAGATATATAGGGATCTGAGGGAGCATGTATGGTGGTGTGGGATGAAGTGGAAGGTAGCACGCTTCGTCGCTATATGTTTGGTTTGCCAGCAGGTGAAGGCAAAGAGGCAGAGGCCGGGAGGTTTGTTACAGCCGTTTCCCATTCCGGAGTGGAAGTGAGAGTACATCACGATGGACTTTGTTTCGGGATTGCCACGTACGCCAGAAGGAAAAGACGCAATTTGGGTCATCATAGATAGGTTGAGCAAATCAGCTCACTTTTTGCCATTTAAAGTGGGTTTGTCTATCGAGAAGCTAGCAGAGACGTATATGCAGCAGATTGTCAGGATTTATGGAGTTTCGGTGAGCATCGTCTCAGATCGGGATAGTCGCTTTACTTTCCATTTTTGGCGGAGTCTGTAGACTAGTTTGGGCACTCAGCTCAAGTTTAGTACTGCATACCACCCTCAGACGGACGAACAGTCGGAGAGGACTATTCAGACACTCGAGGACATGCTGCGAACTTGTGTCTTAGATTTTGGAGGTTCCTGGGAGGATCACCTGCCCTTAGTAGAGTTTGCATACAATAACAGTTTTTAGGCCAGCATCGAGATGTTACCGTTCGAGGCACTGAACGGGCGTAGATGTCGTACACCCTTGTCTTGGGATGATGTTGGAGAGCGAGCTTTATTGGGACCTGAGATGGTTGTGGATACAGCTGAGAAGGTGAAGCTCATCAGAGATCGACTTCACGTGGCACAGGACAGACATCGGCATTGGGCCGATAGCCACCATAGACTGTTGGAGTTCAAGGTACAGCTTAGTGATAGGATTAGATGTAGGATTGTTGTTTTATGATTTTGTTGATCATGTTTGATTATTATAGTTAATTTGAGACCTTGTTTGTGATTAGATTAGAGATCTAGTTTTTCTGAGGATATCTCCGACATGTGGTACCATACGTTTTGGTGGAGGTAGGAAGCTTAGCTCGCGCTTCATCGGACCTTTCGTTATCAGCGAAAGTGTCGATGACGTGGCTTACAGGCTAGACTTACCACCTATATTAGTGGAAGTCCATAATGTATTTCATGTGTCGCAGTTGAGACGATACGTGGCAGACCCTAGCCAAGTACTCGATCATTCAGAGATCGAGGTAGGACCTACTCTTAGCTATCCAGAGCACCTGTGGAGATTCTGGATCGACAAGAGAAGGTACCGAGGAACCAGATGATACCCTTGGTTCGCGTCGCATAGAGGCATCATTCTCAAGGAGAGTCTACCTGGAAGGGGGAGGATAGAATGCGCGAGCGATACCCTTATCTTTTTGGACCTTGAGGTATAATTTTCTATCCTTCTCATCAGTTTAGTTTCGCCTTTCAATTTTGAGGACGAAATTCTTTTAAGGAGGGTAGACTTGTCACTACCACATTTTTGGCTTGAGGGTATTTTGGTTATTTTGACTTTTTGGTGATTTTGAAATTTTATTAATTAAATATGTGCTATTTGTTTAGTTGAGACTTGACCTAGAATCTTAGCCTAATCTAGGTTAGTCATAAGCTTAGAATCTTGATTAGGATATCCTACTAAGTGACAAGATTAGAATATCTAGATATTTCTAAGTATGATATTTTCTCCTTAAGATATTTGTAGAAAGAAAGCCTTAGGACTAAATTGAACCAATGTCAGGACTTAAAATTGTACGGAGAAGCCTTAGCTACCAATCTACATCTAAACCTAACCCTAATTCCTATTATGGCCAGTCTAGGAATACCCTCCTCCTATAAAGTATCATTTAGTAGCCCCTTGCCTCTTTTAACACCTACAAAGAAACCATAAATTATTCTTCCCTAAAATTCTCTCTTTTAATCCAAATTGATCCCAAATTGAAGCTACTCTCTTGCATTGAGATTCACAACAGTAGAGGAGGCTAGTGGATACTTGCTAAAAAGGATTTGAAGAGCATTTGGCCATAGCTTGTGGAGGGAACAACTCACTTAGGAGCCTTTTCGTTGAGTTTGAACTCTCAATAGGTAAAACACTACAAACCCTAATGAATTCCTGATTTCTTTCTATAGTTTCATCCATCTAGGTGTCCCCTAGCCGTAGAGTGAGTTTGGTAGGATCTTGTGTCCATTTAGTATGTGTATCGGACACGTATCGGTATTTTTAAATATGTGTTTGATGAAATGCCCAAGTGCACTGTTTGCTTGTTAATTCTGAAACTAATTATATGTTTTGATAGCCCTATATGTGAAGAACCCAAAATCCTAACTCTGAGCTGGATTTTGTGTCATGTCTGTGTCCAAAATAGACATAAATTGACTGCACGAGGCCACGCTGAGTGCCCTGCTACCTGTTTGCCATTGATTGTAAAAGTATAGAACAATTTTATAGGAGGACTGAACTTAGACTCACAATACAAACTCGCTCGCACAAAGAAAGCCTAGAAATGAAAACCTAGGTACAGCAATCTAAGTACGATTATTTATTTTTGATTCTGGGGGGTGACGATAGAGGCTCGGAAAAGCGACGGCAGCTCTGTCTTACTCCTTGGACGATCGGACGTAGCCTTTGCTCTGATGAAGAAATGCTCTCAGGATGGAAAGACTCTTCTGTGCGTGCCTTTGTCTCTCTGTGTGTCCAGTCGGGTGGAGAGGATCTCTTTTGCAAGGGAATGGCACCTTGCTATATTTTTTTCGGATCAGATCCTTTTGCAAGGGAATGACACCTTGCTATTTATAGGAGTGGGGTATGATCATTAGGGTTTGCAATGATTGCCCCCTTGAAAAGTCGACGGCCAATAATCTGGACCATTGATCTTGATTGTATCACATCTGGGCCATTAATTCTTGATTGCGCCAAATTCGTATGGGCAATTAATGCTGATTTCCATAAATCTTTGTGATAAACTCGGATCTCCTACCACGCGTCCAATTTGCTTAATTACAACAAATCTGATTTGATTTGAGTAATAATGGTAATTGCACTAAATCTAGTTGTTATGATTTGCGTGCAGCCATAATTCCGAGGGGATAAGACAGCCACGTGTCTCAACTGTCATGAGGATCGCCACGTATCTCAACTGTCATGAGGACCGCCACGTGTCTTATCTGTCATGAGTGGAACATCCTGATAGAGTCGCATGAATGCGGTCTCTAAGTGAACCGCATACGGGTGGCCCCTATGATCCTAGCCGTATGAAGCTAGCAGCCGTATGAGGGTGACAGCCGCATGAAGGAGGCAGCCGTATGAAGCGGGCAGCCGCATGGAGGAAGCAGCCGCATGCAGCGGGTAACCGCATGAAGGAAGCAGCCGCATGTAGCGGGTAGCCGTATGAAGGAAACAGTCGCATGAAGCGGGCAGCCGTATGAAGAAAACAGCCGCATGAAGCGGGCAGCCGCATGAAGGAAGCAGCCGTATGAAGCGGGCAGCCGAATGAAGGAAGCAGCCGCATAAAGCGGACAACCGCATCGGGGTAGCAGCCGCATGAAGAGGGCGGCCGTATAGGGGTGCTTGGGACTCGACGGATCCTGCCAGTTTATAAGAGATTTTCTTCTTTTCCTAAGGAGCACGCCATCATTATTTCAGCTTTATGTCAGAGTTGTCATTTATTGTGTCAGAGCTGTCATTCATTGCGTTAGAGTTGTCATAAGAGTAATTAATTTGGAGGCTGCTTTATAGCCAGCTGTAGAAGCGGACAGCATATGGCCACGTGTCTTTACGTGAGCCGTATGGAGCTGTTGGGGAGTTCCGAGCCGCATAACGTTCTGAAGGATTCCTGAGCCGCATGAGGCTCCTTCTGTTTGGAGCCGCATGGGCTATTCTCGTCCTTTTCCATGCTTCTACAAGACCTCCTTTAAAGTTTTCAATTTAAAAAATTAAAATACTTTGAATAAGAAGCATGGCTATATATAAGCTCTTCTGGCCGCATAGGATATTCTTAGCCGCATGGACTTCCTAGCCGCATAGGATGTTCTGGTCGTATGGACTTCTTAGCCGCATGGCCTTCCTAGCTGCATGGGTCCTTTCTGATTGCATAGACTGTCTGGCTGCATAGACTCTCTGCCATGTCTCCCTGCCACGTATGCATCTCATTTATTGCCCTTGATTTGCTTTGGATTTAAAGCCGCTTTTGGGGCAGGATCCCAAGGGTCGGTCCGGATTAGCCTCGATGACTGAAGAGTCAGTTTTGTAGCACGCAGATCGAAGCGTTCCCCCTCTCCTTCTGCTTATAAATATGAGCGTTCTTGGATAGAGAGACTTCTTTACTTTCTTCTGTCTTCAACTCTTTTTGCCCTAAGTTGCTGTCTTCGTCTTCCTTCTCCGCTCATCAGTCAACAATGGCCCCCAAGTCTTCTACAACCGCGGCGAAGGGTAAGGGAGTGGCTTCTTCATCAGCCACGGTGCCTGAAGTCTACCCCGACGTTCACCCCACAATTGCTGGTAAGGGTTTGGGCGGATTGTATACTTCGAAACAAAGACGGCTCTGTTGCATGCTTTATGCACAAGCCTTTAATGCGTTCTTCGTTTTCGTCGAACTGTTCAAATTGTATGGACTGTATGTACGTCCCATGTCCGAGCCACATGGGGGTATACCCCATATCCGAGCCGCATGGAAGTTGTTTAGTGGCCGCATAAAACACTTCACAAATTGAACCGCATAATGATCCTTCGAACAGAGCTGCATAAGTCCCTCTGAATCGAGCCGCATGAAGCCCCCTCAAACAGGATATCATAAGTTCGTCTGGACTGGGCCGCATAAAGCTGTGCTAAAACTGAGCCGCATAAGCTCCTCTGATTTGAGCAGCATAACGCTCCACTAAGTAGAACCGCATAAGCCCACGCTAAACAGAGCCGTATAAGCTTACGCTAATTAGTGCCGCATAAACTCATGTTCGAACAGAGCCGCATGAGCTCTTTTAAACCAAAACCGCATAAGCTCGTCTTTAAATAGAGCCGCATGAGCTTTATGTAAGCCAAAGCACCCAGTAGTTTCGTTTTAGCCATCTTTTGATTTGTTTCTTTCTTTCCTTCTTCAGTGAATCTGCCAGTTAATACAGTAGGAGAGCCTCTAGTGGGTCGCGCCCAATCGGCTATAGGTTATCGATATGACCACATAGTCAAATATATGACGAACCAGCTCCCAAAAGAGCCTTTGGAGAGGCTGAATGCTATCAAGAAACAGTCCTTTTACTTCCTCTGCGCCATAATAAACTCGGGGCAATTGGAGGGGGAATACCTGAAGCCTGCGTTCCTCTTTGGGGATGCTTTGTCTGTAAAGAACACCCGGGCGCTGGATATATCCGAGAGCTGGGACTTTACTCTTGACGGGGTGGAGATCATATCCCTCCGATAGAGTGTCATTTTTCTCTGTCCTGGTTCAACATGCTACCGCTAGACAGAAAGATTGTAGACTCCTTGACTCCAAGCAAGTCGGGGATGTTTGTGGAAAACATCTATTACAATAGAAATTTGGGGTCAGCGTATGCGGAAAGGGAACCGGTCAGTCGGTACGTGATGGGACTAGCTCCGGGTACCTTTATAAATGTAACGGGTCCCAATTTCACATTCTCTCAGGCTGATACCTTCTTGAACTAGCTTGCTCGCAATGGGTCGTATCCTGTCGGCCGGTTGGTGTTGCCGAACTGGATAAACCCTATCCATGCGTGGGCCAACTTGACCACGTGGATTCTTCGGAAGTATGCGACTCCCCTGCGTGAGATCGGCCTCTACCACGCCATTCGGGGCACCTGTCACGGTCTACCCATAAATAAGCCATTGTTCATGGCTCTTCTGGAGATGTACAACCGGCGAACGGGAGCCTTCTTCACACCGAGAGGGGAGCTGGGACTCGCCCGCCACGAGATGTACGTTATCTCCAAGTTTCCCTGGGGGGGAGAAGTCTTTGAAGTGTACACCCCTGCGAGCGAAGAGCTGGGGATTTGGATTGGCAGTTCCTGCGCTTTGTTGCCGTGTATCGGGAATTGTTATGTCACCACAGTACTTGTCATCAGATGGCTATCAAGAAGGATGATAGCTCGGAAGGGAGCATTCCTCACACCACCACCTGGGTCTCATACCTTTTCACACTAGGCACCTCAGGCCGGGTTTCTTCCTGAGATCCTCAAACTCATGAGGAGGTACAAAACACGGTGTCAACTGCTAAGAGATCGAGGTCCACGGGTGACACATTTGGGAGTAAGACCGACTCCTTTAGTTATTTTTATCATGGTACTCAATGACTGTCAGAGAAGAGGCTTTTGGCGGGATTCCTGATGGTGTGGCTACGGAACTGCGTAGTCTCCGGAGGTGCAGTTTCTCTTGAGAGGATCAATCGCCATTTTATCCTCCCTGCCGTAAAGCTGGTCTTTGGAGCCAAGCTGGCTCTTCTTCCGGCCATGGTGTGCAACATACACCATGGCCTTCGCGTCTTTTCTTCCAAGGTCATTACCCGTGATACGGTGATGGATTTTGAACGTATAGAGCTGCCATACCATTATCTGATGGGGTGGCTGTTAATGTACAACCGATATTTGATGAGGCCTGGAGCAGAAGATGGCGTTACGGCTGATGACGCTTTCCTTTTTCGATTCCACCATCAGCCCTGGGAGTATAGCACCATGCCAGCCTGTCGGAGAGCGCTGGCGAGAGTGGACAGATACGACTTTTTTTTTGTGTCCGTACCTCGTTTTACTGCTGAAGAAGTGAGGAGCGTACATGTTGATGGTACCGAACCTCCTCTCCTCTTACCTGAGAAAATGCTTCTTTGGCTGCGTAACATCCGTCCAGCGTACCTGGTATATCGTAACCGCAATAACGTCTACCTAGAGCCCAACTTGCCCAGCAGGTTTTCCCGCCAGTTCGGGTATAGCCAGCTATTATTTGACAGTCCCAGCTCTTGTCGGGGCTTTGAAGGTAGCGTCCTAGATGGTATCAGGGCATGGCATTACTACGACACGGTTCATACCCGAATCACCTTTTCAGTCCCTGATGGTGAGGTGCCAGAAGAGATTTTGTATATGGCGGCCTTATATCATGTTACGGTGAGCAAGTCTCCTGTTAATTTCGACCCGAGTACCAGCTTCATCATGGGTACTGGCTTAGCGGAGAAGCCCAAGGGGTCTAAGACGAGGAAGAGGAGGGTGAATGCGGTTCTTGTGCCTGAGTCGGAGTCCACAACTTCGGACGAAGAGAATGATGAGCACGATGCTGATAACTCTTCCCCTCTGGTGGAAGATGTTGGGGCGGATCAGCTGCCTGTTATGTCAGATGAGATGGTGGCGGATCAGCCACCTGTTGCACCTGGTCCTGTACGAAAATGTAGCAGGCAAATCTCCCCTGTTGGCGGTATTCCTTATTCCCGGAAACGGGCTGCGATCAGACGTCGCAAGCTAACTATAAAGGAGAGAAGCGAGGACGTCGACCCCGCTTCGGAGGTAAATCAAGTTACTACCATCTTTATTTAGTTCTTTCTTTCTCCTGAACTTTAATCTTAATCGTTTTCCTTTTCTCTAGTAGGCGTCAGAAGAAGAGGAATCCCGAGAACCGGCCACTGTTTCTGAAGTCAATTCGGCCTTGAACACCTTGATCAATGACATGTGTGCCGGGATTATTTCTGCCGGGGCTCTCTCGGCGGCAGCTGAGGGATCTCACGTTGCTGAGGTCTCGACCCAAGACGACGGGGGCTCCGATGAACCTGTCCCTAAACTACTGAATTTCATCAAGGTGACGCTGATCCAGTCGTATCTCCTTCCAGGGCGGCTGGGGCAGAAGAGCCAGCTGAATTCGGCTTGGAGGTTACTGGTGAGGGGACTATGGCGGTTGTGAGCGAACCTCAGCCTCCACAACCCTTCCCTGGTAAGATAAGCCAAATTTTGACTAGTGAGGAGGCCCATTTGCTCTATTATCACATCCTTCGGGTTAAGCTAGTTGATGGTTTCTCTGGACATACATGTCCTGTCTCTTTACTGCCAATGACGAATATTGTCAGGGAAGGCTCTACCAGCGGGGACCTGGCGGGAGGGAGTGTGCCTCCTCCTTTTTTGACTTATATTAAGGGGCCTTCCGCTGGCTCGAGTTCGAAAGATCGGACGACGACGCAACTGGAGCAGGGAGCAATGGTTCATGCGTCCCTCTTTGCTCATGTGGCTTCGGGGGTCGACCTCTCCGCCTTACCGAGTATCCAGGTTCTCCGAGTCGCGGAGGAGGAGTTGGCTGCTATCCATGCATTTTTTCGTTCGGAATTTGTTTTCCTGGTGGTAGGGGCGGCAGGTTCTGGCGTATCTCCTTCGACACTGCCAGCTACACTTCCTCTGACGCCGTCCTCTACGGAAGTTCTAGATGAGGCATCGCAGGATGTAGTTGACAGTTTCTACCACCACTTGAAGAGAGGGGTCGAAGCAGCTGTGGAGCGGGGGACCCCCTTCGCTTTGGCCCGACAATGTGCCCGAGGCCAAATTGATATTCTTAAAGCCCTCCCTAGTCGGGCAGGAAAAGTTGCACTTCTGGAACCCAAATTGTTAGAGACTGATCAGCTTGTGGCCCAGTTTCAAGTGCTGAGGCAAGCTGATCTGTCTGCAACAATAGACCAGGAGCGGGGCTTCCTTACCACTGTCTTGGAGAAGGTAAGGGCTACACGAGATAAGTCCAAGCCGGCTATAATGAAGGACCTCGTCGACCTATCTCTTCTATATGATCAGCTGAGCCACCAGAGCGAGGATTGCATAGGTCGAGAAGTGACCGCCTCTCGCGGAATAACTGATATAAGGGAGCAGATCCTCGAACTCCAGAGGAAGCTGGCCTTCTTGGAGTCTGAGCTTGAAGCTTCCCGCACGGACAAAGAGCTGATCGTTCAGGAGGCCGACAAGGTCTCCCGAGCTTCTGCTAGCCTGGAGCGTGCTTTGAAGAAGCTCGAGGATAGCTGGCGGGCTCATGCGCACCTAGAGGACGCGGAGCGGCTGGCTCAGGAGGCCGAGCGTCGGGCCAAGCAGGGGTTCGAGCGGTCAATTGTCTTGCTGAGGGACCGTCTCATGGAATTGTGTATCGTCGAACCATAGTCGGCTTTTTTCCTTCTTTCGTTTTCGTTCTTTTCCTTTCTTGAGGGGGGTGTGGTCCCCAAAACATGTAGTACTTTTGCCTTTCAAATAAAAGAGTATGATTTATTCTACCCTTCTTTTGTACTGCTTATTGTGTTTGTGGTGTTGTGGTATTGGCCCCAATGGGGGACTGTTTGTGGACTTGTTATCCTTGGTTTACCTTGGTTTTAGGTACAGATAACAAGTTGATGGGGATAATTGGAACAATTCCACAGTAAGGTGGCTATGAACGTTCCTGTTATCGGAAGAAAGAATGCCATGGAGCAGCTGGGCTCCCGGGGCATGATGAGGAATTTTTGGTCAACAGAGGACATTTGTGGTCACCTGAGAACATTTGTGGTCAACTGAGAACACTTGTGGTCAACAGAGAACATTTGTGGGCCTATTATCCTTGGCGTACCTGGGGGTTTTTTTGGTACGGATAATAAGTCGAGTGAGAACCAACATACTTACTCAGAGGTAATGAGGACATGGTAAATATGAGGATTTATTCGATGGAGCCTTCCCACTCAGAGGTAATGAGGACATGGCAGGAGTGGGCTCCATGAAGGGGACATAGAACAACTCAGAGGTAATGAGGACGTAGAAGTTCTTATGTGAGGGACGGTTTATTTTTGATAGAAGGGAAACAACTCAGAGGTAGCATCGACGTGGTTGTTTCGGAGAATCTGTGGATCTGTTACCCTTTTTGTGCACTGAAAGTACGGGTATTGGATCATAAGGAGGGAGTTCTTTTAGGAGAAAAGTTCAGAGGTATAATCATACATGACTTATTACCTAAAAGAGACGATATAGATTTATTTATAGTGACCAGAATGTGAGTTCAACGGTGCCTGCGGGTACATAACTCGACAATCTGGAGATTTGGGATCAGAATATAAGTTCAGTGGTACCTGCGGGTACGTAACTCGACAATCTGGAGATTTGAAGTCGGGATGTGAGTTCAGCGATACCAGGGGGTACATAACCCATCAATCAGGGATATTTGGATTTGGAATGTGAGTTCAGCGGTACGAGAGGGTATATGACTCGTCATTCTGGAAGATTTGTAGTCGAGATGTGAGTTCAGCGGTACCAGCGGGTACGTAACTCATTATTTTGGAAATTTGTGGTCGGAATATGAGCTCAGTGGTACCACAGGGTACATAACTCATCGTTTTGGAAATTTGTGGTTTCAAACGTACTACTTCTTTAGGAACTTGCCGTTGATGGGCAACATGAGCAAGTCTCTATTTTGTTTTGCGAGGCGGTAAGCTCCATTGGAGAATACAGCATCAATGATGAACGGGCTTTCCCACTTTGGCTGGAACTTGCCGGCAATTTTGTGAGTCATAACCATCGGCCTCCGAACTGCCAGAACGAGATCGCCTACTTGGAATGTTCTGATTTTAACCTTTTTGTTTAAGGCTCCGGAGATATGTGCTTGGTACAGCTTGATTCGCTATTGAACTAACAGGTGCTTCTCGTCTAGGGCCTCCAACTCTTTTAGTCGACGATGGTGATTATCATCCGTTGTCAACCGATAGGTGAGAGCGACGCGGAGCGAGGGGATTTGAGTTTCTAGTGGGAGAACTGCCTCACTCCCATATACCAGAGAGAATGGTGTATTCCCGGTGGCAGCCCGTACTGTAGTACGGTACGCCCATAAGCATTCGCCAAGCTTTTCATTCCAGTTGCGTTTGTTTGATGACACGAACTTCTTGAGAAGCTTGATGATTGTTTTGTTGAATGCTTCAGCTAGACCATTAGCCACCGGGTTGTATGGTGTTGAAGCAATATTTTGGATTCGGTGTTTGTCGTAAAACTGAGAGAAAGCATGGCTTGTGAACTGCGGACCATTATCGTGGATGATCCTTCGTGGCAGTCCAAAGCGATAGATAACGTGATGCTTGAGGAAGCTGATCACGTTTGAAGTCTTCACTTCTGCCAGCGAAACAGCCTCCTCCCATTTGGAGAAGTAATATGTGATTACGAGTATGAAGCGGTATCCTCGGGACAAAGGTGGAGTGATCGGACCAATGATGTCCATTCCCCATGCTTCGAATGGCCAGGATGCCACCGTCGAATGTAGAAACTCGGATGGTTGGTGAATGAAGTCTGCGTGGACTTGACAGGCTTTGTATTTTCGTGCATAGTCTATTGCATCCGTAACCATCATGGGCCAGTAGTAGCCCATTCGGCAAAGACGATCCTGTAGTTTCGGGCCAGGCTGATGGGCCCCACAGATGCCATCATGAGCTTCACGTACGGCTTCTTTGGCTTCTGTATTCGACAGACATCGAAGCAGTAATCCATCGTATGATCGCCAATACAGCATTTTCGTCTCTGTATCGTAGAAAAATCTGAGGAAAAGTCTTCTAATAGAAGTGGCTTCCTTCGAATTTTCTGGCAGAATGTCGTAGACAACGAAGTCAATGAATGGTTGTCTCCAGTTTGGTGCTTCGATGACTGTCAGCGCGGAGTAACTCTCAACACATTGAACATTATTCCTGGGACAGACCAACTCACGGCCTATGATGTCAACCAGATGATGAGCATGATTCGGAACTGCTAAGGAAGCGGCGAGGCCTGCTAGGGCATCGGCTTCAATGTTCTGGAGCCTGGGAACGTGTTCTATGAAGAACCCTTCCAAGGACGAGATGATGTTAATTGCCATTTGGTGATAGGAGATCATGTCTTCATTGCGAACCTCGTGTGAACCCCGAATCTGATTGACGATTAACTGTGAATCGCCGTATGCTTCAAGGTGCTCTATCCCTAGTTCTTTTGCAAGTCGGAGGCCAATGACAAAAGCATTGTATTCGGCCACATTGTTTGAACAGGGCTCCGTGAGGGAATAAGCTCGATTGATCACCAGCCCGGTGGGAGAAATCAGCACCACTCCGACTCCAGCGACGATGTTGCCTTTGGGCCCAGTTCTAGAAGCACCATAGAAGAACATCCGCCATATGGTATCATGGGAGGCCATATTTGAATTAGCGACCTCGTTTGGAATCTCTTTATCTATTTTGGTTGACTCCGAACCTGGATGAGCTGCTAAAAAGTCTGCCAGAGCTTGACCTTTAACAGCCTTCTGTGGGACGAAGATCATGTAGTAGGAGGACAATAATATTGCCCAGGTAGCGAGGCGAGAGTTGAGTGCACTCGGCTTAGTCATGAGGACCCTGAGGGGGTTGACTCTTGATATGACATGGATGGTTTGTCCTGTGACGTAGTGTCGCGTCTTCTGAATGGCAAACACCAGAGCGAAGCACTCTTTCTTTACAGCAGTATATCGATGTTCCGGCCCTATCATCATTCGGCTGAGGTAATATATAGCTTGCTCATGGACTGCCTTATTATTTTGCGCTAACAGAGCACCGAGAGAATGTTCTATCGCTCTTACATAGAGCAGGAATGGTCTTCCAGCAACCGAAGCTACCAGGACTGGAGAGTTCGTTAGATATTCTTTGATGCTGTCGAAGGCGCGCTGGCATTCTTTATCCCATACGAATGAAACACCTTTCTTTATGAGGTGGGTGAATGGCTGACATCGTCCGGAGAGGTTGGAGATAAACCTCATGATGTAGGCTAGACTTCCTTGAAGGCCTCGGAGTTCGTAGAGATTTCTCGGGGGACCCATCTCCATGATTGCCTTTGTCTTCTCAGGGTCTACATGGATATCCTGGGAGGTAATGATGAAGCCCAAGAACTTCTCGCTGGACACGCCTAAGAAGGATTTTATGGGATTTATTTTCAAATTGTGCGCTCGCATCAGGTCAAACACTGTCCTCAGATTATGCAGATGATCTTCCTTAGAACGGTTTTTGACGGCGATGTTGTCGACGTAGCATTCCACTGTCTTGTGCAGGTGCTCTCTAAAGATGATGCTCATAGCTCTTTGATAGGTGGTGCAAGCATTCTTTAAACCGAAAGGCATGACTGTGTAGCAATATGTGCCAATTGGTGTTCAGAACGATGTATGCCTTTCGTCATCAGGGAACATCTTGATTTGGTTGTACCCCGAGAAACCATCCATGAATGACATACGCTCAAAGCCGCAGGTGTTGTCGATCATGATGTCTGTGATAGGGAGAGGAAACTCATCCTTAGGACACGTCTCATTCAGATTGTGAAAGTCGATACAAATTCGAATCTTTCCACTTTTCTTGAGGACTGGTACTATATTGGCGATCCAGTCTGGATGCTATTCCTCGCGAATGAAGCCGCTGGCTATCAGTTTCTTGACCTCAGCTTCAATGACATTCATGACGTTGGGGCAGAACCGTCGTTGCTGTTGTTTGATCGGTTTTGCTTCCGGACGGATGTTGAGCTTGTGAAGTACAACCTCGGGGTTCAGTCCTGGCATATCTTCGCAGCTCCAGGCGAACATGTCGATGTATTCTTTGACGAGTTACAGTAGTGATTTCCGCTCTTCGTCTGTCAGATTCTTGCTGACGAAGATAGGCTTTGGAGAGGACTTATCACCGAGATCGATTTGTACAACCTCATCCTCGGTGGGAGGCTCTCTTTGTTCGAACCTCTTCTCCTACTGCACATCTAATTGTTGTGCCCACGGCTCTAACTCTAGAAGTTCAGGAATGTCTTCATCTTCTTCGTAGGCATCGGCAAATGCTATATTGACGGACCATACTTACCTGAGCATGTCCCCGATGCTGACATCCGAATCGGAAGTGGATGATCCGGTTGAGTGTGAGTGCCAGTCGTATTCCTCGTCTGAGCTTTCAGGGGTCGTTGCCGATGTAACATAACCCAACCCACATCTGATTTTGTTGTAATAGTCTCGTGGTTTCCCAGCCGGGACCGGCGATTGTAGAGGTAACCGCCGTCCAGTGCCATAGTTTAAGCTTGGTGTCATTTCCAGATTATACCCTTATTTTTGTATGAGGTACTTGGATTGGGAACTATACAGATAGAGGGGCAATCTCCCGGTGTCGGGTTCGAGATCAACTTCTTCTATCCTGAAGGGTTGTGGGTCATTCTTCCGGCCGAAGATGATTGGATGATCCTCTCCCTTGATTATGCGGTAAGCGCCTTCCACTGGAGTAAGTTGGTTTGCGGTGTAGACGTTTGTTACCTGTGTGTGCAGGTGAGTACCTATACCATGTTACATAGCATACGTTGTACAGAGATTATTAAGCTCGAGATAATTCAAAGATAGCCCTTTATTGATGAAGTAAGGTATCTTTTCTAGTAGGATTACATCAT
The DNA here is from genome assembly GCA_029216955.1 of Iris pallida. Taxonomy (NCBI): domain Eukaryota; kingdom Viridiplantae; phylum Streptophyta; class Magnoliopsida; order Asparagales; family Iridaceae; genus Iris; species Iris pallida. The sequence goes on from JANAVB010018951.1 coordinate 61,947, forward strand.
CTGCGGATGGCACATCAGTGTAAGCAGCCACATATTTGGCCAATTCTAACTCTTCTTCAGCTACCCCCTGTGATGAGGACTGAGAGGATGACTTAGGCAGCTTGATCATCAGGGGCTCCATGGGTGGAGCAGAACGTGGCATCATTGGCGTACTAGCTACCCCCAGTTTGGTGTTCGATACTGGACGGAGAGTTGTTGGCTGGCTAGCAGTCCCTGGCTTAGTGCTCGGCTGTCGATTCATTCTAGGAAGGCGAATTATCATTAGCCTGACAGAGGGATTGAGCTCCTTTGTTTGTTGCTGACTAGATCTAGGCAGTCTGATTGTCAGTGGCTCTGTCGTGGGTCTTAGCGCTTGGCCAGACCTTGGCAGTCGGATTATGATCTGCTCCTCCTGTGTAGAGAGGCTGATTGCGTCCTTACGCAGAGTGGCAGTAAGGGGCGCAGTTATGCCAGGTTTACGGGCTTGGAGGTGGATCGTCAGAGGTTCTTCTGATCCAGATGCTGCCCCTAGTTTGAGCTTGAGTATCTCCTTCGGCGAGATGCTTTTTTGACTTCATATACAAGCATGAGTCTGAGTAGTAGGATTCGACCCCTTTGAAGGGATCGATGTCGGCAAAGTCTGTCCTCACGAAGCCGTACTTGTCGATATACTTGAAGCACTAGTACAGTATGGAGGGCACGATCATGTAATCATGTATCCAAGGACGCCTCAGGAGAATATTATAGGAAGTATCCGCATCTATGACATAACAGGTCACTTCTGACTGAAGATCGCCGATTTGGCACTTCAAGCGAATCTTTCCGATCGGATAGCTTCTGCCTGAATTGAAACCGCTGATGGCGGTTCTTGTTGGAGTCAAGCGATACATTAGGAATGCACAGATGATGTAGTAGGCTCTTCGGAATGATGCTTATGGAGGAACCAGGGTCAATGTACATCCGGTCCACCTTGATATCGCCAATGTACCCAGTATAATACAAGGGCGATCGTACAGATTGGTCTTGATAAGCATATCCTGCAGAGTGAAGATGATGTTGGGCATTGCGCCTGTGCAAGCGCTGTCCTGGAGATCTACAGGCGAGCTTTCCCTAGTGAGATTGGATTGAGCCAGATATACGTCGGCATTCTAGAGTGCCTCGCTAAGTGCAATACGAACGTCCTTGGAGAGTCTCAGGAGCTCGTATAGCGATAATTTGGCCGATGTGTTAGCCAATTGTGCCAAGATATCGAAGTTATAGGGCCTCTCCAATCCATGAGGCGTCTCTTTTCGGAGCGGACTTGTCGAAGCGAGTCTCCTTCAGCCTAGGCTTGTCGATCAGTCGAAGGCTGCGAGGGTCCTGGAGCATCAGTAGCTGTTGGCTGATGATCTTCAGCCGAATTACCTGGTGGAGGTTAGGTTTGTACGCCGGAGCGGGATAACAACAACAGTAGCTTCTTCGATATCTATCGAGATTGTGCGGCATGATTTGACTTTCCCATTCTTCTTTTTACTGGTGGAGGAAGGTGCAGGACCTGAGTCACCTCAGGTACCAAGTCTGGATGGACCCACATGATCTTCCCTCTGTGATCTGGTAAGGGGCACTAGGCCAGTAGCCTGGTCCCGGGGAGGTAAAAGGTTGGCGACCTTCATCTTTGCTCTGGGGACAGGCACTACTCCATCTTGAGTCTCTGTCGGAGGGAAGTTGTCAAATTGTACTGACACCATGTTGGCTGCTACAGTCACCTCTTCGAAATTAAAAGCAAGGGTCTTAGAATCGATGAGATGCTGGATGTATCGCTTCAGTTGGTAGCAGTCATGTATAGCATGGTGGACATAGCGATGGTAGTGGCAGTACTTGGGGTTCTTCATTTCTGTAGGTCGAGGTTTACGCCTTGGAGGAGGGAGCTGAATTCGGCCTCCTTGTATGAGCATGTCCAAGATGGGCTTGACATGCCCGTCTTCGAAGGAATAGGTCAACTGAGGCCACTGCTTTTCTACTTGCTTCGGTTCAGGCTTCAGCGTTGTGTCGGCCACCATAGCCTATTTGCCCTTGTTGTCTCGATTGTTGGAGGGATTACCTCCATTATTGCTGTTGGGGTTAGGGCGTTTGCCCTTATCTTCTCCTTCCGAGACATGCAATCCAAATTGGCGAGCTTTTTCAATTTGTCTTCTGCGCTAGTGGCGCTAATAATAAAAGTCTTCCAATCCTTAAACTGACTTTTGCCCATCCAGAGGCTGATCGTGGAAAGTAGCCTTTTTGGCAAATTTTAATTAAGGAGGAATCAGGGTTACCAGAAGGCAACTTCATTGCGGTTTGGCAAAACCGCTCGATGTAGTTTCTTGTCAGCTCATTTTCTTCCTGGACAACGTCCATGAGAGTGAACATTGTCACATCTTGTCCTACCTCGTAGAACCTCTCCAGGAACATGTATTTGAAGCCGGTGAAAGACTTGGATGCAGTTGTCCGGCAAGTTGCGGTACCTAGTCGAAGACGACCCCTTCCAATGCTCCAATGAACAGCCACGTAAGGATGGCGTCATCATGAGGCAGATGGTCAGTTGTGACTTCAAAGTAGGTGATGTACCTGCTTGCATATGTCTTTCCATCATATGGATTGATGTGGAATGGTTTATATTTTGGTGGGAAGGGAACATCTCTCCATGCAGCGGGATACAGTTGTCGTATCCTGAGGTCTTGGCAATTTTCTCGGGCATGGAACATGGCCCGGAGCTCCTGGACCTCGCTTCTTACCTCCCTGGCCTCGTCTGCAGTGGTGGGGGCCGTTATTTCAGGAGGATTATCCTCCGAGTTTGGTGCAGCTGAATTCGAATCTGCATTGATCGCGGAACCCAAGCTTGTTTGGCCAGGCGTTCTTCCTTACAGAGTTGGAAGGGCCGCTTTGATCTCGTCCACGGACTTGACCAAGGCATATAGTATGGCCTCCAGAGTGTCGATGCGTTGGCGATCACTGGGGCCGTCCTGGTTGCTGTCCGTCATGAATACCGTTCTAACATGAGGACAGATGGAAGGAACGGTAGAGGACGTGCCCTCTGAGTAATACCCTAGTATAGAAAAGTCGTCAGGGTATGTGGGGATGTTCTCCTCTGGTTCGGAGTCAGAAGGAGTGGTACCCCCAGCTTCAGAGCTTGCCCCGTCTTGAGAATTGTGCACGTCTTCAGGGACGTCGGGATCTGCTGCATCTGTTAGGTGAACCGTTTCCCCTGGATTTTCTTTTTGGAACACCGGATTGTCGTGGATATTTGAGGGAGTGCTACCCCCGGCTCCAGTGCCTCCCAGAGATGTGGACGACGAATCTCCAAGTGTGGCAGATTTTGTCTTTGAGCGGGTACCTTGGTAAACTCCTCCAGTAACGGTGGTAGACAACCGCTTAGAAGAGAGTTTCTTGGTTACGCCGGTTGAGATTTTCGGACTGGAGACATTTATTTTCTTTCCTCTACCGTTGCCAAGAATCTTCAGAGCAGAATTGCAGGAGGCGACGAGAAGCGTCTCGCCTTCTGAGCTTGGGTGTTGCAGCCGTTGGAAGAAGGACTGCCGGTCTTCCTGTACTGCTGCCTTGTTGCAGCAGCAGTTGACAATGACTTGGGTGCATTGATGTCCCTGACAGGCCTCTCTGTACATCAAATCTTCGTCTCTTTCCTTGCGTTTATGAAGAATCACGTTGCACAAGTCACCCGTTTTGCGGTCCCGGGAGTTCTGATCCCATGAGTGTGTTGGCATCCTGCCTGCTCCCTGATATAGAGGAAGCATAAGTACTTGCCCCTGATCATTATTGGGAGATTCTTGATAACTATCCCGTTCGTTGGCCGCCGGGGGCTGGACACGGGTAGTTCTGTACAACTTTCCATCAGGGGCCCGCATAATAGTCAGCAGGACGCCCTAATAGTCAGAAGTTGGGACAGCCGACTGAGCTCGCCGAGCCCGCGCTGCCCGAGACCTCCTCCTTCTAGCACCTGAGAATGCATAGTAGGAAGAGTCCACGAAGATTGGCACATGAGAGCATCTGGGGTCAGGATCGCCTGAGAGGCGGTCGAAGACTGATCGTGAGCCGTATAGGACAGATGGTATGCGGCTGGGATCAGTGGCCGTACAGGCTGTCTGTATGCGGCTATCTTTTGTGGCCGCATAAGCCTTTTGTATGCGGCTAGAAGCGGTGGCCGCATGAACCTTAGGGATACGGATGGAAGTCGTGGCCGTGCAAGCTACCTACATGCGGCTGGCAGTTCTGGCCGCATGGGCTTTCTGCATGCGGTTGACTTTTGTGGCCGCATGAGTTTCTTTATGCGGTTGGCAGTTGCGGCCGCATGAGCCTTCTTCATGCGGCTGGCGCCCTTATGCGGCTTGGACTGCATAGAGTTCCTCTTTGCCCCTGCAAGTCCAGCATCATAGTATTTTTTTCTGCCGGACTTGGGGACAGCAGAGTCTTCTATGGTCTGAAGTGGGGCTGCAAGCGAGACTTCTCCGCTGTCTCAGGCAACAGATAGTACTTCTTCGAGAGCTTGGGGAGAAGCGAATGATTTAGGCCTCCACTTCCTGCGGGCCTTCTTCGTGCGGGCTCGCCGCTGGACCGGGCCAGTGCTCCCGTCGGAGAGCATTTCTTTAAACGCCTGCTGGTCGACCGGGCGACCAGCATTTGTTGAGTGGAGCCAAGTTTGGCTGCGTCCGATTGCATCACCAACTCCTCAGCCGTGGAGAAGTTAGTCCCCAGCAGAGTCGCCATCGTGTTTGCCATTGATTGTAAAAGTACAGAACAATTTTATAGGAGGACTGAACTTAGACTCACAATACAAACTTGCTCGCACAAAGAAAGCCTAGGAATGAAAACCTAGGTACAACAATCTAAGTACGATTGTTTATTTTTGATTCTGGGGGTGACGATAGTGGCTCGGAAAAGCGATGGCAGCTCTGTCTTACTCCTTGGACGATCGGACGTAGCCTTGGCTCTGATGAAGAAATGCTCTCAGGATAGAAGACTCTTCTGTGTGCGCCTTTGTCTCTCTGTGTGTCCAGTCGGGTAGAGAGGATCTCTTTTGCAAGGGAATGGCACCTTGCTATATTTTTTCGGATCGGATCCTTTTGCAAGGGAATGACACCTTGCTATTTATAGGAGTGAGGTATGATCATTAGGGTTTACAATGATTGCCCCCTTGAAAAGTCGGTGGCCAATAATCTGGACCATTGATCTTGATTGCATCATATCTGGGCCATTAATTCTTGATTGCACCAAATCCGTATGGGCAATTAATGCTGATTGCCATGAATCTTTGTGATAAACTCGGATCTCCTGCCACGTGTCCAATTTGCTTAATTACAATAAATCTGATTTGATTTGAGTAATAATGGTGATTGCACTAAATCTGGTTGTTATGATTTGCGAGCAGCCATAATTCCGAGGGGATAAGACAGCCACGTGTCCCAACTGTTATGAGGATCGCCACGTGTCTCAACTGTCATGAGGACCACCACGTGTCTTATCTGTCATGAGTGGGATGTCCTGACAGAGCCGCATGAATGTGGTCTCTAAGTGAACCGCATACGGATGGCCCCCATGATCCTAGCCGCATGAAGCTAGCAGCCGCATGAGGATGACAGCCGCATGAAGGAGGCAGTCGCATGAAGCGGGCAGCCGCATGGAGGAAGCAGCCGCATGCAGCGGGTAGCCGCATGAAGAAAGCAGCCGCATGCAGCGGGTAGCCGCATGAAGGAAATAGCCTCATGAAGCGGGCAGCCGCATGAAGCAGCCACATGAAGCGGGCAGCCGCATAAAGGAAGCAGCCGTATGAAGCGGGCAACCGCATGGGGGTAGCAGCCGCATAAAGAGGGCGGCCGCATAGGGGTGCTTGGGACTCGACGGATCTTGCCAGTTTATAAGAGATTTTCTTCTTTTCCCAAGGATCACGCCATCATTATTTCAGCTTTATGTCAGAGCTGTCATTCATTGTGTCACAGCTGTCATTCATTGCGTCAGAGTTGTCATCAGAGCAATTAATTAGGATGCTGCTTTATGGCCAGCTGTAGAAGCGGACAGCGTATGGCCACGTGTCTTTGGCTGAGCCGCATGGAGCTGTTGGGGAGTTTTGAGCCGCATAACATTCAGAAGGATTCCTGAGCCGCATGAGGCTCCTTCTGTTTGGAGCCGCATGGGCTTTTCTCGTCCTTTTCCATGCTTCTACACTACCCGAGCCTAATTTCTTCCTGTGTAGGCCACATGGACACGTGCCACTTTGCACAGAGGTGGGGTCAGACACTATCAGGACCCCCCTTGAGTTTTACGACACTTTGTATCGTATCGAGAGAGTTCTCGTACGTGCACTAATTTTTACTACACTGGCACTGTCAATTTCTTCGATTGATACGTGATTCGTGTCACGCACAGACACGACGATGACTCGTGTCAGGGTGCAAGACTCCTAGCCCTAGATCCCTTCTACACGTGTACAAGAGCACGAGGACGCTGGGATACTGTGTCGTGTCCAAATCGTGTCGACATGGCTGTATGAGCTTGTCTGAACACAGGGTCTGATACACCCTATTTTGTATATTTTGGACACTTTGTGTCCAGTGATTGGACACGTAGACACCCCCTAATATGTGCACATGTATGCTACACCTATATACACACTTTGATTTGGGTTATGGTTGATGATTTGGTTTTGTTTTAGTTTTCGAAATATTGAACTAGAATTAATTGTTAACTGGGATTTGAGTTTCAAATGAAAACTGAGTTCAACTTAAAACCTGAGATTGGGTTTAGGATTTAGATCTTGTATTAATATTAGATTGTTAACTGATAATGTAATGTAGATATGTCATGGTGTTTTAAATTTATATGTTAGCATGTTAACTAGTTTAAATTATTAACTGTTAACTGGGTTTGGGATATTTGAAAACTGAGATTTGATTGAATGTAAAAATGATGGCTGAAAATGGGATGTTGAGTTTAAAACTGTTAGCTAAGATTTTGAAATGAGTTACATTGTTTAAATGTTACCTGAGATCAAATAGGGTTTGAGAATGTTAGTGTGAAAACTGAGTTACATTGTTTAACATGAAAACTAGGTTTTGAATGTGTGTATACATGTGTTTACATGTATGTATGTTACCTAAAAATTTAACTTTACCTTTACCCCTTTAAATTGAACATTTCACAGATTTACCTATGACAGTATACACTATGCACAGTATACTCTACCACTCTATATACACACACACATGTTAAAACCTGAGAGTTACCTCACTGTTGCACTGAACTGATACCCCTTTACTGCTTACTGTTAACAACACACACACCCTCATCACTCTCTTTATCTCTCAATTTTTGCTCTCTATGTTTATATATAATTGTATTGTGATATATATTTAGTTGTAATATACATAGTATATGTACTAGTGATATAAATAATGTGAGTCTTGTATGTTTAGGCTTGGGCTAGAACTAGACTTGCTTGTTAGATTTGAGTTGACTTAGAATGGACTCACTAAGCCTAAACATGACTTATAAACTTGAGTTTGACTAAACCTAGACTAGTTGACCTAGCTTGACTAGAGTTTGACCTAGTTGACTAGATTGTTGACCAGAGTTGACCAAGAGTTGACTTTGGCCCAGACTGACCTAGAAATATGTAAATGCATTGTATACTTCATTTATAACCCCTTGTATACATCATGACTTATGTTGCTCTAAATAGGAGTCAGTTACCTCGCTTCGGACTTTATATTCTCACGTACATTCAGATTTCAGGCAAGTACATTCTCTGATCATTTCATACTTGCTAGGACTTATAATCATGTTCTAGGTTACTTTACTTGATGCTGACACTTGTTATCACGGATTAGTACTATATGGATCTTTCATGCGATGTTATCCCCTCATCGGATACATCGGATATTTCGTGTTCGTGTACTTTATCATGGGTATCGTGTACTCCTTGTGTTCGTATTATTCGTACACAAATCGCATGAAATCGTGTACTCTCATGTGCTCACATGATCATCGTGTACAACTATACTTTGTGTGCAATAACATAACTTGATTGGATCCTTGTGTATTGATTGGGGACGGGGGAGTAGAAGTGGTTATGTGATCAATCTTGCAGTTGCTCGTGTGCAACCTCTGTAGATTACTCGTGTGCAACATCGTACCGTTTACATAACCGTCTTGTGCTCCGAATCACTAGTCACTTATAATTCTTACTTATCATATATATATTTCCAGTTTACAAATATCTCTCTTATTTTCGTGTACATCTTCTTACAGTTCATGTATCTTACTCTTTTGAATACTTTATATTTCCTGCCATGATATGAACTGCGTGAGATGTATTGTGCTCGTTCCTGTCCTGACTGGACCTGTTAAAAATATTATAGATGACACCGAGGATTTTTGTCCTACATACTATGGAGCAGCCCTGGACGACACTTGCGAGCTGGACTCTCAGGAGGACCCATCTCTAGCTGATGATATCACCCCTACTGCCTAGACTAGTTTAGTTAGTCTTTATCTTACTTTGTCGTTGTTATTTGAGACTTGAGATATATTATGTTTTGTTGTTGTTATTGTGTCGTATAGACACTTAGACTTATTTCCCTTTCTGTTTGTACTTCCTCTGAGATTATCATATCTATGATATCGTGCTGTTTCTACCTTAGATTGTGATTGAGATATACCTTCTATTTGTCCTCCGTGGAGAGAGTATATCTTGTGCATTTATATTTATAATGTGTTAGATGTTGTGACCTAGGACAACGTTCTACCGCCGACACTGCGGTGTAGGCTGGACGTACCCACTTCTCGTGCCCCTACACTGGGTGCGGGCCGTGACACCGGTATCGAATGTACGTCTTGGGAGTCGGCCAATGCTTGGCCCTTGACAGTATTTTATGGAGTAAATACCATATCGTATGGTGATAGCAGTATTGCCCACGTGGCTAGTCTAGAGTTTAGCGCTCCTAGTTTCGTCATGAGGACCCTGAGTGGATTAACTCGGAAGATAACGTGGATTGTCTGACCAACTACATAATAACAAGTCTTCTGAATAGAGAAGACCCAAGCCAAACTTTCCTTTTCGACGGGATTGTATCGATGTTTGGCACCAATCATTGTCATTTTCAGATAGTAGATGATTTGCTCGTAGCATGCATCATTTTTCTGAGCCAGCAGGGCGCCGAAAGAATGGTCCATCGTACGGACGTAGAACATGAAGGGTTTATCCACGACTGGTTCCACCAGAGCTTGAGGGTTCATGAGGTATGCCTTGATGTCGTGAATGCTTGCTGACATTCTTCGGTCTTGACGTAGGAAACCCCCTTCTTCATAAGTTTGGTGAAGGGTTGACATCATCCGGAGAGATTTGCTATGAATCTTCTGATGTATGCCAAACGTCCCTGCAGGCCTCGAAGTTCTCTCAGATTCTTCGGAGGGCGTATGTCAAGGATGGCCTTAGTCTTTTCCGGGTCGATGTGGATACCCTTTACATTGATAATGTCCCTAAGAACTTGCCGCTAGAAACCCCAAGGAAGGATTTAGCTGGGTTCATCTTGAGTTGATGTGCTCACATGAGATCGAATTACTGTCCCTAGATTCTGTAAATGATTACCCCGAAAGCGACTTTTAACAATGATGTCATCAACGTAACATTCGACTGTTTTGCAAACATGTTTTCGAAAGATGGTGCTCATATCTCTTTGGTACGTTGCACCTACATTCTTTAATCCGAAGAGCATCATTGTATAACAGTAGATGTCTTTTAGGGTTCGAAACGACATGTGCTTCTTATCGTCCGGGAACATCTTGATTTGGTTATAGCCCGTGAATCCATCCATAAAGGACATGCGTTTGAAGACACATGTGTTGTCAATCATCATGTTGGTGAACAAAAGAGGGAACTCATCCTTCGTACAAGCTGAATTAAGATCTGGAAGTCTGTGTAGACCCAATTTTGTTTGGTAACAGAAAGAATGTTGGCCACCCAATCCGGGTGTTATTTCTCGCAAATAAACCCATCTTTTATGGGTTTGTCCACTTCCTTCTCAATGACGTCCATGACATCGGGACGGAAGCATCGCTGTTGTTGTTTAACAGTTAACATTGGGCAAGATGTTATGTTTGTGCGTTACAACTTGCGGATCCAACCCAGGTATGTCTTCATAGCTCCAGGCGAAGAAATCAATATATTCCTTGATGAGCTATACCAAGGTTTACGATCTTCTCCTGATAGACTTTTGCTGATAAAGATGGGCTTAGGCAAGGACTCATCTTCTAAGTAAATTTGTTCAACTTTATCTTCGATGGGAGGCTCTCGTTGCTCGAAATGCAATTCTTACTGAGACCCTAGGCGTTGAGCCCAAGTTTCTTCCTCGAAGAATTCTAGCATCTGATCGTTGTCTTCTTCTGGAGGATATATGGACGTCATATTTACCAATAACACATTCTTGAAGATTGGACCGATACTGGTATCGGAGTCCAAAATAGAGGATTCGGACGAATGAGATACACTTCAGCCTCGGTTTCTGAACTTTCTGGGGTTGGTGGGGTATTTTGTAGCCTAACCCATGGCGAGTGCACTGGTAGTAGTCCCGAGGCTTCCCATTTGGAGGGGGAAGTCATAGGAGAAGGCGTCGTCCTTTGCCGTAGTTTAAGCCCTTGCCACTATTCAGGTTGTACCCCATCTTTTGGATGAGGTGTTTCGTTTGATGGATATAACGATAGATTTGCATATTGTCGTTATCAGGCTCCAGTTCAACTGGAGAGACTTCTTGATGATGTTCCACTTTACCAAAGACTATAGGCTTTTTGTCCTTTTTCCTAGGTGGAACCACAATACGGGTGCCTAAAGATAGGATGACCCGGTTTACAGTATTGATAGTTGTTACTTGTGTCTGTAACATAACTAAAGCATTATCTAGAGGATACATAGCCTTCCAGTATGCAAGATTAGAGTAGTTCAAAGATAGCCTTTTATTGATAACCTATGGAATCTTATCCCGAGGGATTACATCAACGAGTGAAGATGCCTCGGTATGAGCATATATGTAGTCCCCTAACTCTTCATCAGTTAGAACCGTAATAGCCACTGAAGGAGGTATTGAGGCCTTTGGCCGTAGTTTGGACACTAGCAGATCTGAAGTTCTTACAGCCGGGGAATCTTACAACCTTGGAAGAGTTTCTGAAGACCTCCTCGGTAACTTAACCTTAATAGGCTCCTGGGCCCTTCCAGGAAGTTTGATATCCATAGGGGTCGGAGCCTTTCTGTGAAGCTTGATTACCATAGGTGTTGGAGCCTTTTCGTGAAGTTTAGCTACGAGAGGGGCTGACGTTTGGAGAGGTTTTCCCTTGAGTCAGACTCTCAGTGGTTCTTCAGTTATCGCTTCAAATTCTACTTCATCATCAGCATCATTGTCATCATCGTCCATGTGAGCTGATTTATATAGAGCAACATTAGTGTAGTACACATCAATTCCTCTAAATGGATCGACGCCAGCAAACTCTATTTTGACGACACCGTTGCTAGCTACGTACTTCATACACTGATCGAGGGTGGAGGACACGATCATATACTCGTGTATCCATAGGTGTCCCAATAAGACGTTGTAAGATACGTCAGCATTAATGACATAACAGGTCACCTTTGTTTGAAGATCACCTATCTGGTATTTCAAGCAGATTTTGCCTAAGGGACTGCTTTTACCGGCATTGAAACTGCTAATCGCAGTGTTGGACTCAGATAACCGGTGCATCGATATCCCCAGGGTCTGGAGTAGACTCCGAGGGATGATGCTGAGAGAAGAACGAGATCAATATGCATCCGGTCCACTTTGATAGCACCAACATACCCTTTGTAATGCAGTGGTCTGTTGTGCCCGTTATTTTTGAGCAGCATATCCTGCTGAACGTAATGCTAGGGATGACCTCTCCCATATTATGACAGTGTGAACATGCAGCTGGGTCCTCTTTAGGCTGCTAGACCTGGCTCATGAAAGACTCAACGTTATGCAACGCCTCACATAGAGAATCCCAAGTATCTTTAGAGAGTCTGAGGAGCTCAAAAAGAGATAAGTGGGCTGGGGTATTGGCTAACTGTGCCAATATGTCAAAATTATGGAGGTTTGATTAAACCCGAAGTGCCATCCTTTTTCAGAGGCTTGTCAAAATGAGCCTCCTTTAGCTTTTGCTTGTCCATCACCGGAGTTTGGGATGGACATTCATCTGGAGCAGTAGGAGCGACGACGGGAGGTGCCTCCTCGGCCGGTTCCTCCTCCTACTGGGTGTTTCGTCTCAACCTTGTCATAACTGCCAAGACATTTTTTGGGAAGGCAGTGACCATGCGGCTGGCCTTAGACTTTTTATCTTTACCTTTGGCAGTGGACTGTGTAAAACCTCTAAATTTTCTACTATTTTCTTCATTATTAAATTTGGTACTGATTTAAAATTTTGTATTGTACGTCGCATAATCGTATTATACGTCGCGCACGAAATTGTATTTTTCGTAGTTGCTCGTCAAGTGCGAATATGTACGAGCGTACATATTTTAGAAAAATATTTTTTCTATTTTATTATACACTTTCAAAATATTATATAATTATTATTCTTGCTATAAAAAGCCTTTTTGTTTTTAGCAGTTATTAATCATAAATAATATTTTATTGTATACTAGGAAAATCATAATTATGTAAAGAATATTTGTGCATACATATATTTCGTAATTATTTATTAGTCTATTTTAAATAAAAATGTAATTTTCGAGATTTATTAATATTAATATTTTATTATTCAAAAAGATATTTAAAAATAATTATTATTATTGGTATTTTGAAAAATATATTTGGAAGTTATTGTGGCCATTTGAATCTTGATTTAATTTTTGGATTTATTTAAATAGATTAAATTAATATCTATAATTGAGATTGGATTTAATTGATTTGATTTTAAACTAAGAGAATTTGATTTGATTTAAATTAGATTTGGATTTGGATTTGGATTTGGATTTGATTGCTTTTAAATTAAATTAGGAAATATCTAAATTGGATTTAAAGGAATCCTAATTCTTATCTAATTGGGAATTTTCACATCCTATAAATAGGCAGGTACTCCTCCATATTATTTTCACCACAAATCATCTTTCAAACCATACTTGTCAAAATTTCTCTCTTTTTTCGTCATAAATTCAGCCTCAATTTTCAAAGGTTGTAGCAACTTCGAATGACCATAACTCCCAACTCCGGACTCCTTTTGACCTCCAGTTTTTTTTTGTTGGAATCTTATTGAGGTATATTTTCTGAATGTAAATTTTATTTATATAAATTCAGAACTTAATTTTCTGGAAAATTTGTGGAGTGTCAGTGGTCCAAAATCTAACACGTTTTAGTGTTTTTGAGATTCTGGGAGAACCAGGAATCAGAATCACGATCCGTTTGAAGTTTCGGAATACTAACAGAAAAATACATATCATATATTTTTCCTAAAAAAAATTCAGAATATTTTATTTTTGGTTTTTATTTTAGAAGTTTGTCACATCGTCTGAGTTCATCTTGTGTAGCACTGTGACTATTCTGTACCCAACGAGATTGTCGGTTTCACCAGCAAGGACCTCAGGCAAGACACCTTGCCATTTATTGTTTATTTATTTAGCTCATATTTCATGCATTGTTCATTATTTTTTTATGCAAAATAAACTGTGATACATGGCATAACCTGTTAGAACTTACTGTTCATTTATATTCTCCTGCTATGTATTATTTTTCTTAGACATTAAACCTAGATTTATGGGACCACCTTGTGTGTTGCATTCATAGTCCTTGACACAGTTATACCACGTTGTTGTGAGTCACATATAGGATGCGGACATGCGTGATTTGCTGGCCACCAGTACGTATAAGCCGTACGTTAGGAAATAACTGCTAATAGAATTGTATGCTAGAAGACTTAGCAGTTATGAGTTGGCATTGGGCACGGAGAACATGATTGGAAGTTGACTACCACCCTATCTATCGTAGACTCACTCGCTACTGAGGAACGATAGGTAGACTATATGCTATAGACTCGTTCGATACTGAGGAATAGTATATGGTGTTGTGACTCGCTACTGAGGTACTGCATTGGTATTTTTTTGACTTGACCCGGTAGTCATGCGACCATGAACTGTTCTTAAAACTGCATTCACTTAGACTGGTTTGGCTACCTTTATCCGTTAGGTACGAGTACTTTTGGTTTGAGTACTTGTATCTGACCGTGGCTTGGAACAATAACTTGTCGCAGATTAGTTCGTCACATCTTGTCCTTGTTTGGTTGTAGGTGTGGCTTACTACTTCGATGAGAAGGTATTGAACCTTGTTGGGGTCCGAATACCATATTGGATTCATAGCATGGAAAGATACGTCACCGTGAATTAGTTTACCATCTCCTGTCCTTGTTTGGTTGGGGGGATGGTACGCTAGTTCAATAGGTGTGTATTGGACCATGTTATAATTCAATTGATTTATTTATTTGAGCAATATTTATTCCGTTTATATGGCATGATATTATATGTCTTGTTACGTCCCTCTGAGGACCTGATTATCTCCCCAGGTGTGTGCTATTGTCTTTCGCATGTGTTCTAGCTCTAGCCGTGATCATCGCTATTCTCTTCGAGGGTGATTGCACTTGGATCGTTTTCGCTTCGCTCGCCAAATTTATATCTTTTCTTATGTATTTTTCCTTTACTTGTTGGTAGTGGATTTGTCTCCGCCCAACATGTTGTATCAAGACAATTCATTATCTTTATATGATGTCTTTTATTCATTTATTCTTTTGGATGAGATTAGTTATGGTTCTAGTACATTTTACAGCTTATGTATTTATACGAAGCTTCCATATATTGGAGTATACTTCGTATGAATACAGCTGGCATGTCTACGTTCCTAGTCCTACGTATTTTGGGACTGGAGCGTTACATATTTTTGTGGTGGCCCATGCAGGTCAAGTTTGTCATTTCGGTTATGTAATTGTACCGATGTGAGCCTGCAACATAGGATTAGAATCTAGGAATCTCATCCATACAGCTTGACCTCTTCCCTTGGCTTCAAATTTCGAACTCTCGTTCGACTTCCTTGAACTGCATCTTGCTTGATTCCTTTCTACCGTCGATTCATATTTTCGTGCTTAGTATCAACTAGGAAGATGACTACACTAGTATATGCTCATAGGTCAAACACATGGCTAGAATGGTTATATTGGCAATTGGAATACATTTAAGACTCTAATTGAGTTAAAGGATTTTTTTAGTGTGATTTAATGATTAGTAATTTGTAAAGTAGGATATTACCACGGAAAGTTTTAACCTTGAGATTTCTAAATAGTAAACACCAGAGGATTTATAGAATTTCATACTTGGTTTAAGAAATTGATTGATTTTCAAAGATTTGATATTTATGATTTATTGGATTATAGTTATACATCCTTGTACAAGTATAAAATTGATTTGCTTTTCGAGTTGTGATATTTATGAGTTTGGGTGATAGATATACATCTTTGAACAAATATAAAATTTATTTGATTTTCGAGTTCTAATGTTCATGATTTATTGTATTATAGTTATGCACCTTGAACAGTTATAGATTTGGTTTGAAAATGATCTTAGCTTTTAAAAATGGTCGTAGAAATTATTTAAACGGAGTTGTACAACTTACGGTTTTCGTGTTTATAAAATTTTGAATTTTAAGTGGAAGTACTGATAGCGAATTTTGGTTTAAAATATTTGAAAGTTATGGAAACGATTTTGAGAAATTTTATTTTAAATGGTGTCCAATGATTGAGGATTTACAAATCTATTTAGATTTTTGGTTAAAAAAAGGATTCTGACTAATAAGATTATTTGAAAATTTAGTTTAATGTGGGATTGCTAATATTAATATTTTGGGAGAATTTTGAAGGATGTGATGGAAAGTTATTTTGATTGATTAAAGAAGTTACCATTTAAAAATTATGATTTTATTGGAATAACTTAGCATGAATAGAAGTTAAAATTGATGAGAACATTGAGCTTAAATTTTGAGATTGCTTTTAATATGCTAAGAGTTTTATTATGAGTTATTTGAAAAAATTTAGAATGTTAAAATTTTGATTGATTGTGAAATTTTTATGGATTCGTAAATTATGAACTCTTGAGTTAAATAGTTGAATTTAAACGTTAATTTTGGAAAAGGTTAGTAGTAACGTGATAAAATTTTGCTTTGAGATTTAAGAAAGTGATTTAAATTTTTATGATAAATTTGAACGGCTTGGAGTGAATACAAATTTTGGGTGGTTTATTTTTGAAAGTTTAATTTTGGAACTTTTGGAGGAAATACGTGTTAAAATTTTAATGGTAGGCCCCAAGATAACCCTACTGAGTATTCCACACTAATTGACATGTCACCTATGACCATGATAGTAGTATATACACAAGTGTTGTTAGTCATCTACCCAGCTATGTGACTGTATTTCCATCTTGACTTACGCGAGCTTTCTTCAATTCTAGATCTTTTAATTGCGACCTTCTAACCCAATTGTAATTTGAATAATGAGTTAATGGCTCCTTAACTGTATTCATCTAGGAGACTATCTTCTCTCCGGAATTGTGTTTCTAAATTAATTTTTTTATGGATTCTTTAATTAATTTTATTTTATGCTTTAACTTGATCTTCTTTATTTTGTGTATTAATTATCACCTCGTGAACTCCCACTTTATATTTTTGATCTTTTGGCGTTCCTTACCATGACTTGAATATTTGGAGTACAACACTAAACTTTTTCTCCCAACAAATTTCATATGTAAGACCTAGACAAGTCCACCTTCATGTAGATATATCATGTCCCACCAAAATCCATCTTCTTGTACTCTATTTCTTGATATGACCTTATGGTCAAAATGGCCAAACTATAATCTTTACCATGATAATTTTCGACCACGGATAAGGATTCAACCTCGACTCAATTCTTTCGACCCAATATGTGATTTTGTTCTACTTAAATTTCTTAATGCTTAGCGTTGTACTTTATCTTGGTTGCTTGACCCATGGTCCCATCCCATTACTAGTTTCACTCTTGTAAGTTGTGTAGAATACCTCACGGCCCAACAAAGCCTTTGTCCCTGTGACCCATATTGATAAGTTTGCTTAGACTATAAGTTCAGAGGACCCTAACTTAGCTAGTCAACCAAAACAACTGTATAGGCCCAAACTTCGGGCGAGCCTTGATTTTAAAAGATCTTGGACTATTTAAAATTCCTTCATCAGAACCTCCCTTGCACATATTTTGACTATCTCATGCTGCTAATGTAGCTTCAGTTTTGCAAGCTTATTTCCTTATCAAGCTTGATCATGACATATTTTATTGGGTGCACCCACTAACATATGGTCTAATCAGAACCGGTGCATGATGGTCTGATCAACCTAGTGCACTTTGGTTCGCTTTTATCTATTGTTTTACGTGGATGGGGACATAGCTAAACTTGTCCTCTAGAGTCCCATCTGCGACTGCCTTGACAACTCCTTTTGATTTATTCGGTCGCCTTTGAACCACGTATTCGTATTCGATAACGCCTCCTTCGAACTCTATATTGCGTTCGCCTTCACCTATTTTAGAAGGACGAAAGCGTCGTACTAAACTCCTCTAACTGTCCTATCACCATGACCATTACCACCCAATGTAACCATATCTTTGTCTTGAACTACTCGACCTTTCCCTCGACACTAAATTTACAATCTTGACTTTCTAATCACTTGAATTTAAGAGTGATTACAATCGTCTCTTAATCATACCCAACCTAGACTACGACCATATAAACTTTTTTGAACCCTCCTATCTACTGTTGTGCCTTCTCACCCCCTCCTAATTCTTAATTTCGAGAACAAAATTCATTTAAGTTGGGTATGATGTAAAACTCCTAAATTTTCTACTATTTTCTTTATTATTAAATTTGGTACTGATTTAAAATTTTGTATTGTACGTCGCATAGTCGTATTATACGTCGTGCACGAAATTTTATTTTTCGTAGTTGCTCGTCAAGTACGAATATGTGCGAGCGTACATATTTTAGAAAAACTTTTTTTTCTATTTTATTATACGCTTTCAAAATATTATATAATTATTATTCTTGCTATAAAAAGCCTTTTTGTTTTTAGCAGTTATTAATCATAAATAATATTTTATTGTATACTAGGAAAAGCATAATTATGTAAAGAATATTTGTGCATACATATATTTCGTAATTATTTATTAGTCTATTTTAAATAAAAATAAAATTTTTGAGATTTATTAATATTAATATTTTATTATTCAAAAAGATATTTAAAAATAATTATTATTTTCGAAATTATTATTATTGGTATTTTGAAAAATATATTTGGAAGTTATTGTGGCCATTTGAATCTTGATTTAATTTTTGGATTTATTTAAATAGATTAAATTAATATCTATAATTGAGATTGGATTTAATTGATTTGATTTTAAACTAAGAGAATTTGATTTGATTTAAATTAGATTTGGATTTGGATTTGGATTTGGATTTGATTGCTTTTAAATTAAATTAGGAAATATCTAAATTGGATTTAAAGGAATCCTAATTCTTATCTAATTGAGAATTCCCACATCCTATAAATAGGCAGGTACTCCTCCATATTATTTTTACCACAAATCATCTTTCAAACCATCATTGTCAAAATTTCTCTCTTTTTCGTCATAAATTCAGCCTCAATTTTCAAAGGTTGTAGCAACTTCGAATGTCCATAACTCCCAACTCCACCAGTTTTTTTTGTTGGAATCGTATTGAGGTATATTTTCTGAATGTAAATTTTATTTTCATAAATTCGGAACTTAATTTTCTGGAAAATTTGTGGAGTGTCAGTGGTCCGAAATCTGATACGTTTTAGTGTTTTTGAGATTCTGGGAGAACCAGGAATCAGAATTAAGATCCGTTTGAAGTTTCGGAATACTAACAGAAAAATACATATCATATATTTTTCCTAAAAAAATTTCAGAATATTTTATTTTTGGTTTTTATTTTAGAAGTTTGTCACATCGTCTGAGTTCATCTTGTGTAGCACTGTGACTATTCTGTACCCAACGGGATTGTCGGTTTCACCAGCAAGGACCTCAGGCAAGACACCTTGCCATTTATTGTTTATTTATTTAGCTCATATTTTGTCACCCCCAATTCTTGTATTTCGTATTTGTGCTCGTAATTTGATTTTGGCACGTATTTTATTTTCTTGACTTGCGGATTTTGGTTTCTCGTAAATGGGTTTTGGACCATGGCTTGGTTTTATTTTTGTGGAATTGGTTTGGTTTGATTAGGTTTGGTTTAATATAAATTGGAACACCTTAACCTACACTCCTCCCTCAACACACCACAACTCCCCCACTTTATAACACCACCTACTTTTCTCTCTCCTCTTTATTCTCTCATTTATTTCTTATAAACTTCTTCTTCTTCCTTCTTCCACACAACTCCCCAACCAATAGGCAAGTGCACCTTGCCAACAAATAAGCACCCAATTTTATTTGTCCATTTGATAGATTAGGACATGTAGATCAACATTAGAACTTAGAATTTTGTGATTTGGAGCTTTCATTCTTCTAGATCTAGGTTTTAACCATTTTCGGAAATCCTTGGTTTTGATTTATTAAACTTTGATTTTTGCTTGTTTTGATGCTTCCATGTGGAAGAGAATTCAATTTTACTCAAGTTAGAACATTGAAAATCTAGATTTGGTTTTGATTTGACAAAAATATGAAGAATTGAAGTTCTTGGTGTTTTTGGACTTGCTTTCGGCCAGGAAGAACAGCCCCCTGCCTTGCGCTTTTTAGCGCATGGCCGATTGCGCACCCCTGGCCTGTGCTCTTTAGCGCATGGCCGTTTGTGCAGTCACTTGGCCAGCGCTTTGCGCTGCGCTGGCGCAAGCTAGCCATGCGCAATCCAGCCATGCGCAAAGTAACCCCTGCGCAAATTCACTTCTGCGCAAACCGCTCCTGCGTAATTTACTTCTGCGCAACCCACCCTTGCGCAAACCACCCTTGCGCAAGGTAACCCCTGCGCAGTCTACCCTCGCGCAAGGTAACCCTTGCACAAGACAACTCTTGCGCAGCTCTTCCATGCGCAGTACACACCCTGCGCAGACCTACCCCTGACCCCCTTGTACAACCTACTTGTCTATGATGAATTTGTTATTTCTTGATCTTGGCTTTTCTATAGTCCTATTTTATATTAGTATTTTATTAGGTATTTTACGCCCATTTTATATCCTTACGCCTTTTGGCATGAACTTGATTTTGCTTAATATGTTTGGAATAACTATTGTACACAGCATGGTATGACAATGAACTAGTATAACATGACAGTGACCCGTAGTGGTGCACTCCTGACACGACCAACCTGACTTGATAGTGGCCCGTCGTGGCGCACCCCTGACAAGTACCCTGACATGATTTACCTTGATAACTTGATAGTGGCCCGTGGCGGCGCACTCTTGACTTGACTTGACTTGATAACATGACTTGACTTGCCTTGACACCGTGGGTGTTCCTGCTCGCTTGTTTGCACAATCCACTTGTCTTGTCTTGCATCATGTCTAGGACGTGACTTCCTGGGTACCACGGCCAGGGACTCGTGCTAAATTGGATTAGGCTAATTATTAGATCAAACTAGAACATGGAGAATTCCCAGTCACAGGCAATCTCGTTATCTGGGTGCTTTAATGGACTTGTAGCTTGCCGACGAGTAGAGCACATTTCCAGCACACTGTCATGTGTTGCACCCTCTAAGTCACCTAAGGGTACATTTGTCTCCCGGGCGATGTACCCAACTATAATTCTCAACCCGCGGAAGGATAACTGGATGGTCTGCAGGGCTTGGGACTGGGAGTTTCTCACTTGCATCTTGTTAGTAATTAGGCTTGTGATAACCCTAGTTAGTTAAAGTAGTAAGCCGTAGTACTTGCTTGGCCGATTGTGAATGAATGGTGTCCAGCCCTGTCTAAGTCTTGTCTAGCCTTGTACCTGGAACTCTTGATCATGATTGTTTTACTTATCTCTAACGATAAATGGGTAGAGGCAGTGAGCTATTCAGGCGAAGGGTTACAATCCCGGTCCTTGTTTGGTGTAAGGATTGTAACCTGGCTCCCGGAATGGTTCCACGTCCCTAGTCGTTATCGTCCTGTGTACTTTTATTACTTGTACTTTCTTTTATTCTTTATGTTCTGATATGCTGGCTTTTGTTCTTATTTGTGGCCTCCTTTGTGGCACTTGCTCTTTCTGGGGTTTGACCCAGCTGGTTTTGTGTGGCCAGATTTCGGAGCAGCTCCCGAGGATCTACCCAGCTTCCAGCCCAATGGTGAACACTAGACGGAACCCGGGCTACGAGTGGGTTTTCCCTTTTTGTTTCACCCACTTATATGTAAATTTATTCTTTTGAGGCGTTTAGCCGACGAGCACCTGTTAGCTCGATGCACATTTACTTACTGTCTGCCTACGGGCTGTAAACATGATTAACAAATCCTAGGGTTGATCATGTATGACTGAACTCTTGCTAGTCTTATCATTTTGTACGACTAGCTTCATGATCATCCAATATGTAATATTTGGGACGCCTTATATATATATTTGATGCTCTAACATCTTGTAACTCTGTTAATTGCTTGAGATTGAGACAATAGGCTTGACCTTAAGAGACTGCTGGCTTGTAGTAAACCCTCATATCTAGACAGCCGTGACCGTATAGTTGAGATGTATTCTATTTCAATATACGTAGCTGGCTGTGTCTGCCCCCGCTCTCCAGTATTCTGGTTCTGGGGCGTGACACGGTTTAAGTGGTGGCCCATGCAGGTCTTGGCATTCAAGAAATGTGAGGGTTTACCGAATAGATGTCTCAATCAATATTCGTCCTTGATCTCTGCTCGTATCTTTAAATCCCTGAGAATCTCGATCTGATCATATTGCTTGTATCATTGATCTGTCCTGGTCCTTTCCTTATTGTTCCCTATGTCGTCTTCTTCAGCGGCATTACACCCGGACCTACCAACCAGCCAGAGGAAGCTCGGCAAGCACCCCAGCGCCAGGAAGATCAAGCTCAGCACTCTGGAGTAGCCTCCCGAGTTATGCTTTCCGGAGGCTCAGTACCTCCAGTTCAGGCAGCTCCGCCCGTTCAACCAGCTAGACAGGATGAGGGACCTTTGGTAGGGCTTATCAGAGAACTGCTTGCATCCCAAGATCGTCGAGGCGACGCCTTGCACCAGGAAGTTCATGATGCACTAAACCGAGGAGGTCCCCAAGGGAATCAGGCGGCCAACAGTTTCAAGCGCTTGAACCCTCCGTTCTTTGACGGCAGTGAAGATGCGATTGCCGCGGACGCTTGGCTTCAGGATACCGAGGTGGTCCTGGAAGCAGCTAGGACACCTGAGAATGAGAAAGTGGCGGTGGTACGCCTACAGTTGTTAGACTTGGCTCGCGATTGGTGGGCAGCTCAGGCCATGGGGTTAGCGGCACCAGTCACTTGGGCGACGTTCAGAGAGAGGTTCCAGACAAAGTACTTCGATGCGGTGGCACGGTATGACCTGCAGACGAGATTCACCAACTTGAAGCAAGGAGGCAGAACGGTCGATGGCTATGCGACCGAGTTTTCCAGGCTGAGTAGGTTCGCCCCCACCTTGGTGGCAACCGAATTCGATAGGGCCCAGCGGTTCCAGCAGGGGCTGCATTTAGAGATATTATTGGCTGTCGAGCAGTTCGAGCACCAGACGTTCGATGCAGTGTTGAAGGCAGCAAGGAGGCATGAGTATACCTCCCGGAGAATTGTGGACAGGACCGGAGGCAGGAAGCGGTCCCACAACCAGATGCACCAATCTTCAGCTCCAGCCCCGGCAGCTAGGGGATTGACCATTGGAACTCCGAGGCGGACGGCCTCAGTGACGCCGGTTCAGCATTCAACCCTGACGTACCCGCAGCAGCAGAAGCAGAAGCAGTCTTCCGCGGTGGGATGTTCTCATTGCGGGAACCCGGGCCATGTAGTGGCAGAGTGTCGTAGGGCACAGGGATTGTGCCTTGCTTGTAGAGGAGCAGACCACCAGATAGGGACCTGCCCGAATAGGGGAGGTCCATCATCATCCAACCTTTCTTGTTCTTCGGTGAGAGGACCAGCCCCAGTTCCAGTCCAGCAACAGCAGCAACAGCAGCACCCGAGGCCATTGGCGCCCCAGGCCCAGGCCTTCCAGCAGCAGTTCATCCAGGCTCCAGCACAGAACCGACAGAGGGGTTTCCAGCAGAGAGGACCCGCAGCTAGAGGTCAGGCTATGATGATGACCATGGAAGAAGAAGTTGCACTAGGTGAGGTAGTGGCAGGTACTATTCTCGTCAATACCTTTCCAACATCTGTATTATTTGATTCTGGTGAATCGCATTCATTCATGTCTGCACGATTCGCGTCACGGATAGGATTGGAGCCCGAGTCATTATCAGTGAGGCTCAATATACTTACTGTTAATGGTCTTATGGGAGTAGATCGAGTGTTTTCCTCGTGTCGGATCGTAGTTAGCGGTAGAGAGTTCCCCGCTAGGCTCATAGAGTTCCCTATGGCAGACTATGATGTAGTCCTAGGCATGGATTGGTTGAGGAACCATTATGCTAGAATAGACTGCCATGTTGGCAGAGTTGTCTTTAGTATTCCCGGAGAGCCAGAGTTTTCATTTTCCAGAGGCACAGTAGAGCCATCTCCTCCAGTATTGCGGATGGCAGTAGCAGCAGTGCAGTTGCCCCGGATAGTTGAAGGGTTTCCAGATGTCTTTCCAGAGGAACTTCCAGGGATGCCACCAGAGCGGGAGATCGAGTTCACCATCGACTTGATTCCCGGGACAGCACCAGTATCAGAGCGAGTCTACAGAATGGCGCCTTCAGAGTTGGAGATTTTGTACAAGATGATTGAAGAACTCAGGACCAAGGGATTCATTCGTGCAAGTGGATCGCCTTGGGGAGCCCCGATGCTTCTTGTGAAAAAGAAGGATGGTACGTCTAGGCTATGTGTTGATTACCGTACCTTGAACTCAGTGACAATCAAGAACAGATACCCTCTTCCAAGGATAGATGACTTGTTTGATCAACTCAAGGGGGCTTCAGTTTTCTCGAAGATAGACTTGCGGTCAGGATACCACCAGATCAGAGTCAGAGAGCAAGACATCCCGAAGACGGCGTTCAGATCGAGGTACGGGCATTGGGAGTTTCTAGTTATGCCCTTTGGAGCGACCAATGCGCCGACAGTGTTCATGGACCTCATGAACCGTATTTTCATGCCTTACTTGGACCAGTTTGTGATAGTGTTCCTTGATGACATCCTGGTTTACAGCAAGAGTGAAGCAGAGCACGAGCAGCATCTCAGAGTTGTCCTCCAGATTCTCAGAGAGCACCAGTTGTACGCCAAGTTCAGTAAATGCGGGTTCTGGCTCGATCGCATTTCTTACTTGGGTCACATCATTACCAGAGGAGGAGTGGAAGTGGATCCCCAGAAGATTGTAGCTATCGAGGCATGGCCAGTACCCAGCTCAGTAGCAGAAGTTCGCAGCTTTCTTGGATTGGCCGGCTACTACCGGCGGTTCGTCTCTGATTTTGCAAGGATTTCAGTGCCGATGACCCAGTTGACCCGCAAGGATGTGCCGTTCGTTTGGACAGCAGAATGTCAGGAATCATTTGAGAAGTTGAAGCGAGGTTTGATAACGGCTCCCATTCTCACCCTTCCAGATGGGACCGGAGGATTCACAGTTTATTGCGACGCTTCAGACAGAGGATTGGGATGTGTTTTGATGCAGCATGGGAAGGTAATTGCTTATGCGTCACGTCAACTCCGTAATCATGAGAAGAATTACCCGACCCACGACTTAGAGCTAGCAGCAGTAGTGTTTGCACTTAAGTTGTGGAGGTACTACTTGTACGGAGACAGAGTGGAGATTTTTACTGATCATAAGAGCCTGAAGTATGTTTTCACCCAGAAGGATCTTAATATGCGGCAGAGAAGATGGCTCAAGCTACTTGTGGACTACGATGTGGATTTGCAGTATCATCCAGGGAAGGCCAACGTTGTAGCAGATGCGTTGAGCCGGAGAGCCGGAGTTTATTTTCTGACGGCGCAACCAGAGCTATTGGCAGATCTTCAGAAGATGGGAATTGAAGTGGTTCTTCCTTCCAATGTGGCCCTGATGGCCAGCCTACAGATTCAGTCCACCATAGTTGAGAGGATCCGGACAGCACAGTTAACAGATTCCAAGATTCAGCGGCTCAGAGCAGAGTGCGAGGCAGGGAGAAGGCCAGAGTTATGTATTCATGAGGATGGTACACTTCGACACGGCACGCGTCTTTGTGTACCCAGTAGAGATATCAGACAGGAAGTCATGGCAGAGGCTCACAGTTTGCAGTATTCCATCCACCCAGGTAGCACGAAGATGTACAGAGATATTCGTCAACACTTTTGGTGGAATGGTATGAAGAGGGAGATAGCCCGGTATGTCTCTCGATGTTTGGTTTGCCAACAGGTCAAGGCTGAACATCAGAGGCCAGCTGGACTTCTTCAACCTTTATCGATCCCAGAATGGAAATGGGAACACATAACCATGGATTTTGTGACTGGGTTACCCAGATCTCCGGCGGACAGAGATGCTATTTGGGTCATTGTGGACAGGCTTACCAAGGTGGCACACTTTCTTCCCTTTAGAGTTGGACAGTCAACGGCACAGCTAGCAGAGATGTATCTCAGGCAGATCGTCAGACTTCACGGAGTGCCAGTCAGCATAGTATCAGACAAGGATACGAGATTCACATCGCACTTCTGGCGCAGTCTTCATCAAAGTTTGGGGACTCGTCTCAAGTTCAGCTCGGCGTATCATCCGCAGACAGATGGGCAGTCAGAGCGTACTATACAAACTCTTGAAGATATGTTGCGGTCATGTACCCTTGACTTCGGTGGTTCGTGGGAGGATCACCTGCACCTAGTGGAATTCTCGTATAATAATAGTTTCCAGGCCAGTATCCAGATGGCACCCTTCGAGGCTCTGTATGGCAGGAAGTGCAGATCTCCGTTAGCATGGGCCGATGTCGGAGAGAGGCAGATGCTCGGTCCAGAACTGATTTCTCAGACGGTTGAAGTGGTCAGGAAAGTCAGAGATCACCTCCGATTTGCTCAGGATCGCCAGCGCCATTGGGCCGATGCTCATCGGCGTCCCTTAGAATTTGCCGTCGGCGACCATGTATTCCTTAGGATCTCGCCTACCCGCGGCGTCATTCATTTTGGCGTACGGGGAAAGCTTAGTCCTAGGTATATAGGGCCGTTCGATATTCTGGAGCGAGTAGGCGATGTGTCCTATCGTCTCGCTCTTCCGCCGTCGCTAAGTGAGGTACATGATGTATTCCATGTGTCCCAATTAAGACGGTACATCCCGGACCCGAGCCATATCCTAGATCATTCGGAATTGGTTTTTGGTACCAACCTTTCGTATGAGGAGAGGCCCGTGTCTATATTGGACCGGAGAGAAAAGACGCTCAAGACCAAGACTATTAACTTAGTCCGTGTTGCTTGGGGTCATCACTCTCTAGGTGAGTCAACATGGGAGCGTGAGGACGACATCCGATCGCGATATCCCTACCTGTTTGACTCGTAAGGTATAATGTCTTCCTTGTGCCTTACGCTTTTCCTTCCTTGCTTGCATTGTATGATTGTATGATTGAACTGCTTAGTGTAGCTTGTCTGTGCTTAGTATAGCTTGTCGTGGCAATCTCTAGCTCCTTGATTAAATTCCGAGGACGGAATTCTTTGAAGGTGGTAGAGTTGTCACCCCCAATTCTTGTATTTCATATTTGTGCTCGTATTTGATTTTGGCACGTATTTTATTTTCTCGACTTGCGGATTTTGGTTTCCCGTAAATGGGTTTGGACCATGGCTTGGTTTTGTTTTATGGAATTGGTTTGGTTTGATTAGGTTTGGTTTAACATGAGTGGAACACCTTAACCTACACTCCTCCCTCAACACACCACAACTCCCCCACTTTATAACACCACCTACTTTTCTCTCTCCTCTTTATTCTCTCATTTATTTCTTACAAACTTCTTCTTCTTCCTTCTTCCACACAACTCCCCAACCAATAGGCAAGTGCACCTTGCCAACAAATAAGCACCCAATTTATTTGTCCATTTGATAGATTAGGACATGTAGATCAACATTAGAACTTGGAATTTTATGATTTGGAGCTTTCATTCTTCTAGATCTAGGTTTTAACTATTTTCGGAAATCCTTGGTTTTGATCTATTAAACTTTGATTTTTGCTTGTTTTGATGCTTCCATATGGAAGAGAATTTAATTTTACTCAAATTAGAACTTTGAAAATCTAGATTTGGTTTTGATTTGACAAAAATATGAAGAATTGAAGTTCTTGGTGTTTTGGACTTGCTCTCGGCCAGGAAGAACAGCCCCCTGCCTTGCGCTTTTTAGTGCATGGCCGATTGCGCACCCCTGGCCTGTGCTCTTTAGCGCATGGCCGTTTGCGCAATCACTTGGCCAGTGCTTTGCGCTGCGCTGGACTGCGCTGGCGCAAGCTAGCCATGCGCAATCCAGCCATGCGCAAGTAACCCCTGTGCAATTCACTTCTGCGCAAACCGCTCCTGCGCAATTCACTTCTGCGCAACCCACCCTTGCGCAAACCACCCTTGCGCAAGGTAACCCCTGCGCAGTCTACCCTTGCGCAAGGTAACCCTTGCGCAAGACAACTCTTGCGCAGCTCTTCCATGCGCAGTACACACCCTGCGCAGACCTACTCCTGACCCCCTTGCACAACCTACTTGTCTATGATGAATTTGTTATTTCTTGATCTTGGCTCTTCTATAGTCCTATTTTATATTAGTATTTTATTAGGTATTTTACGCCCATTTTATATCCTTACGCCTTTTGGCATGAACTTGATTTTGCTTAATATGTTTGGAATAACTATTGTACACAGCATGGTATGACAAGGAACTAGTATAACATGATAGTGACCCGTAGTGGTGCACTCCTGACACGACCAACCTGACTTGATAGTGGCCCGTCGTGGCGCACCCCTGACAAGTACCCTGACATGATTTACCTTGATAACTTGATAGTGGCCCGTGGCGGCGCACTCTTGACTTGACTTGACTTGATAACTTGACTTGACTTGCCTTGACACCGTGGGTATTCCTGCTCGCTTGTTTGCACAATCCACTTGTCTTGTTTTGCATCATGTCTAGGACGTGACTTCCTGGGTACCACGGCCAGGGACTCGCACTAAATTAGATTAGGCTAATTATTAGATCAAATTAGAACATGGAGAATTCCCAGTCACAGGCAATCTCGTTATCTGGGCGCTTTAATGGACTTGTAGCTTGCCGACGAGTAGAGCACATTTCCAGCACACTGTCATGTGTTGCACCCTCTAAGTCACCTAAGGGTACATTTGTCTCCCGGGCAATGTACCCACCTATAACTCTCAACCCGCGGAAGGATAACTGGATGGTCTGCAGGGCTTGGGACTGGAAGATTCTCACTTGCATCTTGTTAGTAATTAGGCTTGTGATAACCCTAGTTAGTTAAAGTAGTAAGCCGTAGTACTTGCTTGGCCGATTGTGAATGAATGGTGTCCAGCCCTGTCTAAGTCTTGTCTAGCCTTGTACCTGGAACTCTTGATCATGATTGTTTTACTTATCTCTAACGATAAATGGGTAGAGACAGTGAGCTATTCAGGCGAAGGGGGTACAATCCCGGTCCTTGTTTGGTTTAAGGATTGTAACCTGGCTCCCGGAATGGTTCCACATCCCTAGTCGTTTATCGCCCTGTGTACTTTTACTACTTGTACTCCTTTTATTCTTTATGTTCTGATATGCTGGCTTTTGTTCTTATTTGTGGCCTCCTTTGTGGCACTTGCTCTTTCTGGGGTTTGACCCAGCTGGTTTTGTGTGGCCAGATTTCGGAGCAGCTCCCGAGGATCTACCGAGCTTCCAGCCCAATGGTGACAACTAGACGGAACCCGGGCCACGAGTGGGTTTTCCCTTTTTGTTTCACCCACTTATATATAAATTTATTCTTTTGAGGCGTTTAGCCGACGAGCACCTCTTAGCTCGATGCACATTTACTTACTGTCTGCCTACGGGCTGTAAACATGATTAACAAATCCTAGGGTTGATCATGTATGACTGAACTCTTGCTAGTCCCATCATTTTGTACGACTAGCTTCATGATCATCCAATATGTAATATTTGGGACGCCTTATATATATATATTTGATGCTCTAACATCTTGTAACTCTGTTAATTGCTTGAGATTGAGACAATAGGCTTGACCTTAAGAGACTGCTGGCTTGTAGTAAACCCTCATATCTAGACAGCCGTGACCGTATAGTTGAGATGTATTCTATTTCAATATACGTAGCTGGCTATGTCTGCCCCCGCTCTCCAGTATTCTGGTTCTGGGGCGTGACAAATAGTATATGGTGTTGTGACTCGCTACTGAGGTACTGCATTGGTATTTTTTTGACTTGACCCGGTAGTCATGCGACCATGAACTGTTCTTAAAACTGCATTCACTTAGACTGGTTAGGCTACCTTTATCCGTTAGGTACGAGTACTTTTGGTTTGAGTACTTGTATCTGACCGTGGCTTGGAACAATAACTTGTCGCGGATTAGTTCGTCACATCTTGTCCTTGTTTGGTTGTAGGTGTGACTTACTACTTCGATGAGGAGGTATTGAACCTTATTGGGGTCCGGATACCATATTGGATTCATAGCATGGAAAGATACGTCACCGTGAATTAGTTTACCATCTTCTGTCCTTGTTTAGTTGGGGGGATGGTACGCTAGTTCAATAGGTGTGTATTGGACCATGTTATAATTCAATTGACTTATTTATTTGAGCAATATTTATTCCGTTTATATGGCATAATATTATGTGTCTTGTTACGTCCCTCTGAGGACCTGGTTATGTCCCCAGGTGTGTGCTATTGTCTTTCGCAGGTGTTCTAGCTCTAGCCGTGATCATCGCTATTCTCTTCGAGGGTGATTGCACTTGGATCGTCTTTGCTTCGCTCGCCAAATTCATATCTTTTCTTATGTATTTTTCCTTTACTTGTTGGTAGTGGATTTGTCTCCGCCCAACATATTGTATCAAGACAATTCATTATCTTTATATGATGTCTTTTATTTATTTATTCTTTTGGATGAGATTAGTTATGGTTCTACTACATTTTACAGCTTATGTATTTATACGAGGCTTCCATATATTGGAGTATACTTCGTATGAATACAGCTGTCATGTCTACGTTCCTAGTCCTACGTATTTTGGGACTGGGGTGTTACAGACTGTGCCGCCGACTGAGTGAGTTCCAGGGCCAGATCTGGGTGAACCCACATAATCTCGCCCCAAGAGGTGGTGCAGGATACCAATCCGCTCGTGTTGTCACTGGCTGGAGGAAGATTGACTACTTCCATTATCGCCTTCGGGATAGGGACGACGCCATCTTGGGCCTCGGTCGGCAAAAGAGTGCCAAACTAAAGGGACACCATGTTCGCTAGGACCGTCTTGTCCTCATAGTCGAGGGTAAGGACATTCACATTAATCATGCGTTGGAGATGAAATATTTAGGAAAAATTTCTTGTGATGTTATTAGTTTTCGAGTTTACTCGAATGTTGAAGATGAAAATTTTAAATTTTTATGTTGATTAATAAGTACGAATTTTCTACTACGGTGAGCTTGATTTTTTGCTTTAGACTAAATTGATTGGGGATTTATTGAGTTTCAATTTTTGAGGAGTTTTAACATTTCAAAGAATTCTAAAATTTTATGGAATCTAAATTTTAAGGAGAAATAATAAAGTAGAAGAAGAGTAAAATATAGAAGTACAATGACGATTTTGTTAAAACACAAATTTAAGGGTTATGGCGATATCAAAGGAGAATTTGAATTTAGAATATCGGGTTATGGATTAAATTTTTTGAGACAGGGAAAATTCTTACCTATTTTTGAGTTTACACATTTATAGTTTGATGGTAGAATAGATACTGCTGGTTGTCATGTGATATCTTTTAAACCATATCGTTCCTAGTTATCTAAATCACAAATTTCTAAAATTACCTATTTCGTTTTACGTCGTTTCCTTCTATTGCTTTGATCGTATTTTCTTATCGAGAAATCCTTCTACCTCTCAACCCAACCAACCCTAGTTATTTCTTAATTTTGAGGACAAAATTTTTGTAAGTTGGATATGATGTAAACCTCCTAAAATTTTACTGTAGTTTTTTTTGGTATTTATACGTCGAGTGCGAATACATATGCGAAGTAGTTTTTTATAGAAAGGTTTATCATAGAATTTTAATACATAAAATAAGTACATTTTTCGAAATAATATATGGTAAATATTTTATGTTAGTAGAAAATGTGTCGCACCAAATTGTCAAGCTTTATTTTTTAGCATATAAATGTTGTTATACAAGTATCAATATTAATTTCAAAAATAATAATTATGTAAATAATTTATACTATTTACATGCGATGTACATGAAAATAAATTCATGTAAATTCTGTAAAATTTTAATTTTGAAAGTTATTTGGATTTATTTTAATTTATGAAAAAGTATTTTAGATTATCAAAATTATTTTATTTATAAAAAGGTATTTAAAATGTGTAAATGTTTATGGAGATTTAAATTGGAGTTGGATTTTATTAAACTAGTTTTTAAATTGATTTAAATTTAATGTGAGATTTATCTATTGGAGGTTTAAATGAATACTAGTCTTATCCAACTAGGAGCCCAACCCCTATATAAGGAGAGCTCCCTTTGCTCTTTTTCCTAGAAACCCAAATAAAATTCTACAACCCAAACTCTCCACCATCGTGTCGTGCATCGTGTCCGTATCTACCACTTTTTTTTGTGTCAACCATAACGTCCTCTAGTCCGACCCCGGGTGTCTTTCCACTATATTGTATTTTACATATACAATTATCCTCCATCTCTACGTCTGACACACCGAACACAACTCCGACTCGACCTCGTATTATGCAGGACACAATTATAGTTCCCGACACCATCCCCCAGCATGATCCCAATCCTAAAAACCTAACCAAACCCTAATCCTAGTTCCCGAAGTCCGGCCAAGCCAACCTCGCACCGGTGCGCAGCTAGTCTCGACCGTCACCCAACACATGTAGCCTCCCGGCCTCCTGCCGCACACCACCAACAACATTCCACCATCACCACTGCCTATAGCGGCCGCCGTCGCTGTTTCACCAGCATCACCTACCATAGTCGACCCCGATCCACATCTCTCCGAAGATCGCACAAGCCCAAACCCTCCACCAGCAACACCTCACCACTACTTACCAGCTCCAGCGACCCGGTCGAGCCAGATTTGTGCCTCCCTTGGGTGCGGCCATCACGACATTCAAGTGCCACGATGTCGCGTGTCGCGTTGTGTCTCACCGCCTCCACCACCTTGTTGGGAAAGAAGCGCGGAAACCTTTCCCCAAACCGGAGAGTACCTGTGAGAGGACCGAGCAATACAACGCACGAACCCAAAAATAGCCACACAAAAACAATCATGCAGACACAGAGAATTTTTGACGTGGAAACCCTTGCGGGAAAAACCACGGGACGATCGGAGTCCAACCCTGAGAAGCCTCCACTAATGGAATAGAAGAATTACACCCTCTACAAACTCCTCCCGATCCAAATCGGATCCCCACAACACTCAGAGATAAGAACAATGATTACAAGGCTACGAAGAGCGAGAACGACGAGTAGAGATTACCCGAACACGATCTCCTTCGAACAGCGACCTTCAATCCTCCGTCTTCTTCTCCGAAGTTGTAATGGCACTCTTGCCTCCTTCTCTCTCAAACTTGTGTTGTCCAATGCGATAATGAGTTAGGGTTGAGAAAACTCAATATATCTCCCTAATCCCGCAACCAACCTGGACCGTTGGATTAGATCCAATGATGAAAACTCATCCTGAAATCCGCTTCAGCCCCCCGACACACAGAGTTCGGCCAGAACTCTGTATGGGGCAACCAGCACTGGATGGCCAAACCCTGGAACGGCCAGACCGAGTTCGGCCAGAACTCGGCCTGGGACCGAGTTCGGCCCGAACTCGGCAGACTTGGTCCAGAACCCCCTTTGGGGCAGCAGCAGCAGTAACAACTACTCCCGAGCTTCTCCGACATCGGACGGCGCTCGTCGCACTCCGGGATCTTCTCCACATAGGTTGGGAACCCCACCCACTCCAACAAATCTCCCCCTTCACAACTATGGGGAGGACGTCGTCATCCCGACGATCTGCCTGCAGTACTCAAACTTCCCCCTTGGTAGAATCTTCGTGAACATATCAGCTCCGTTGTCATCTGTATGCACCTTCTCAAGCTCCGCGTCCTTCTTCTCAACCACATCCCGTATCCAATGATACCGAGTCTCGATGTGCTTGGACCGGCTATGAAACGTCTGATTCTTCACAAGATGGATAGCACTCTGACTGTCGCAAAGCAAAGTATACTGCTCTTGCTTCACTCCCATTTCTTGCAACAGCTTCTTCATCCACAACAGCTCCTTGCAAGCCTCCGTCGCCGTAATGTATTCTGCCTCCGTCGTCGACAAGGCAACACACTTCTGCAACCGCGACTGCCACGACACTGCTCCTCCTGCAAACATCATCACGTAGCCTGAAGTCGATCGCCTCGTGTCTACATCTCCAGCCATATCAGCGTCGGTATACCCAACCAGCTTCGGCTCGTCACCACCAAAGGAAAGTCTCTAACCAGCAGTGCCTGAAGATATCGTAGAATCCACTTGACCGCACTCCAGTGTACCCTTCCAGGATTCGAAAGATACCTGCTAACCATACCAACTGCATGAGCAATATCTGGCCTCGTACACACCATGGCATACATAAGGCTTCCCACAGCTGAGGTATATGGAACCCGCTCCATATCTTCCTTTTCGTCCTCGGTAGATGGACACTGCTCCTCAGTGAACTTAAAGTGAGCCGCGAGGGGGGAACTCACTTTCTTCGACCCGTCCATCCCGAAACGCTGAAGTACCCGGTGAATGTACTTCTTTTGGGACAAGTGTAGCAGCTTGGACTCTCTCTCTCGGCTGATCTCCATCCCAAGAATAGTCTTCGCTGCGCCCAAATCCTTCATAGAGAAGGCCGCGCCCAGTTGGCGCTTCAACTCCGCTATCCTAGTGGCATTCCGACCCACTAATAGCATATCATCAACATAGAGCAACAAAATGATGAAATCATCATCGGCAAAATACCTCACAAATGCACAATGGTCCGACGTCGTCCGTGCATAACCATGCTCCCCCATAAACGACTCGAACTTTCTGTACCACTGCCTCGGAGCCTGCTTCAGACCATACAAGCTCTTCTTCAACCGGCAGACCAAATGTGACTTGCCTTTCTCACAGAATCCCTCCGGCTGCTCCATGTACAACTCCTCCTCAAGATCACCGTGGAGGAACGCCGTCTTCACGTCCATCTGCTCGACCTCCAAGTCGAGACTGGCTGCTAATGCTAGTACCACCCGAATAGACGAATGCTTGACGACAGGCAAAAAGATCTCATCATAATCCACGCCTTTCCGCTGACCGTAGCCCTTGACTACCAGCCTCGCTTTGTATCGAGGGCGAGTAGCATCATACGTCTGCTTCACTCTGAACACCCATCGATTCTTCAAAGCCTTCTTGCCCTTTGGCAACCGCACCAGATCATAAGTAGAATTGGTGTGCAAGGAACTCATCTCCTCCTGCATAGCTACCATCCACTCCTGCCTGTGTTCGTCTTCCATAGCCTCTGCGAAACTTTCGGGCTCTCCCCCGTCAGTCAATAGCACATACTCATCCGGCGAGTATCTCGTAGATGGTCGACGATCCCTATTGCTCCTTCTCAGTGGAGCCACTGGTGCTGGCTGTATACCGACAGCCTCCTCCCCTTCAGGAACTGCCTCCCCGGTATGCTCATCCTCCTGAGGGACACCCTGACCACCATCAGCAGGCTGATGATCAAGGTTGGGAGCAACTCCATGTACCGGCTCCCCCATAACTGGATCCTCTGCAATGTCCTCTGGAAACTGCTCGAAGCGAAATGACTCTAACTCAGGCAATTCCTCAGCCTCAGAAGGCGTCTCGGAATCCTGAGTGTTGGTCATGGTCTGATCCTCGACGAACACCACGTCCCTGCTTCTGTAGAGCTTTCCTTCCACTGGGTCGTAGAGTCTATAGCCAAACTCATCCCGACCGTAGCCGACAAAGACGCATCGCCTCGTCTTCGGCTCAAGTTTGGTCCTCTCATCCTTCGGTACATGCACGAAGGCCTTACAACCAAACGCCCGCAGGTGACTGTATGACGGCTCCTTGCCGTACCATACTTTGTCAGGCACATCACCCTGCAAAGGAGCACTAGGAGACAAATTAATAATATAAGCAGCTGTGAGAAGAGCCTCACCCCAATAACTGCCCGGCAAGTTTGCTTCTGACAGCAAACACCGCACCCTCTCCATCAGTGTCCTGTTCATGCGCTCCGCTACACCATTGAGCTGAGGTGTCTTTGGCGGAGTCTTCTGGTGTCGTATCCCTTGCTCTCTGCAATACGCATCAAAGGGACCGATGTATTCGCCGCCATTGTCGGACCGAACACACAACAACTTCTTGCCCGTCTCCCTTTCAACGGAGGCCTGAAACTCCTTGAAAGTAGGCAGCACCTGATCCTTGGTCTTTAAGGCATAGACCCAAACCTTCCTGGAACAGTCATCAATAAAAGTCACAAAGTAAGAAGAACCACCAAGAGATTTTACCTTCATAGGACCGCAGACATCCGAGTGAATCAACTCGAGCAACGCCGGCTTCCTCGAACTTGGGTGACTCTGGAAAGACACCCTATTTTGCTTCCCAGCTAAACAGTGCGTGCATTTCTCCAACTTTGTAGACTTGAGCCCCGGAATCACTTTCCTGTTCACCAAGTAGCTCATCTCCTTCTCGCTGATATGGCCGAGCCGTCTGTGCCACAACTCGGTAGACGCATTACTGACTGCGTTCACCTCCTGTGCCCCCTCTGCGCTCTCCTCCATATAGTAGAGACCGGACTTCTTGCTTCCTCTGGCAATCACCATCGAACCTCTGGAAAGCTTCCACTGACTATTCTCGAAGAGACTGAAGAATCCCTCGTCATCCAACCTTCCAACCGACACCAGGTTGAAACGGATATCAGGGACATGACGAACATCCTTGAGAACAAGAACCGCACCCGTCTTCGTTCTCAAATGCACATCTCCAACGGCAACCGCCTTCGACACATCTCCGTTGCCCATCTTCAACACGCCACAGTCGCCTGTCGTGTAAGTGGCAAACAGTGCCCTATTGTGAGATACATGTGCTGAAGCCCCTGAGTCCACCAGCCAAAAATTGTCATCGCAGGCGAGGTTAGTAATGACCTCATCACCTACGACGATCACATCGCCTCCATGCACCGAGGCCGCCGCTGTAGTGTTCTCTTCTTGCTTCCCCTTGTCGCCCTTCTTCTCTCTCTTCCAAGCGAAACAATTCCGCTTGATATGGCCCTTCTTACCGCAATGGTAACACTCTGAGTCCTCGTACCGACCCTTGGACTTCCCCCTGCTCTTGTCTCTGCCACCACCTGGACCCCTGCTTTTGCCCCTTCCGCGGCTCTTTGAAACAAGTGCCTCTGAGTGGTGGGATGTGGATGAAGTGCCCTGAGAACGTCTCCGCATCTCTTCATTCAACACCCCGCTCTTGGCAAACTCCAGACTGACCACGCCCTCTGGAGCAGAAGCGATCATAGATACTCGTACGGTCTCCCACGAGTCTGGCAATGTACACAACAGCCACAGTCCCTGAACTTCGTCGTCGAACTTGACTCCCATAGAAGATAGCTGGTCAACCACGCCCTGGAACTCACTCAAGTGATCCGAAATAGACGCCCCATCCTTGTACCGCAGACCCATCATCGTTCGGATCAGGAACAACTTGTTTACCCCGGTCTTCTTCGCATACAAGGATTCCAGCTTATCCCACAACGTCTTCGCGTGCTCAATATTGGCAACGTGGTTGTACACGTTCTCATCAACAAACTACCGTATGTACCCACACACCTGTATGTGCTCGAACGTCCAGTCCTCCTCGGATTTATCACTGGGCCTCTCGGATGCAAACACGGGTAGATGCAGCTTCTTGACAAATAGCAAATCTTTCATCTTGCTCCGCCAATAATGATAGTTTGTGCCATTAAGATTCACCATGCGCACCGGCTTCGCGTCCATCTCTCCTCTCTGGTTCCTCTGTCAACTCCTGACACCCTTTGAACCCAAAGCTCTGATACCACTCTGTTGGGAAAGAAGCACGGAAACCTTTCCCCAAACCGGAGAGTACCTGCGAGAGGACCGAGCAATACAACGCACGAACCCAAAAATAGCCACACAAAAACAATCACGCAGACACAGAGAATTTTTGACGTGGAAACCCTTGCGGGAAAAACCACGGGACGATCGGAGTCCAACCCTGAGAAGCCTCCACTAATGGAATAGAAGAATTACACCCTCTACAAACTCCTCCCGATCCAAATCGGATCCCCACAACACTCAGAGATAAGAACAATGATTACAAGGCTACGAAGAGCGAGAACGACGAGTAGAGATTACCCGAACACGATCTCCTTCGAACAACGACCTTCAATCCTCCGTCTTCTTCTCCGAAGTTGTAATGGCACTCTTGTCTCCTTCTCTCTCAAACTTGTGTTGTCCAATGCGATAATGAGTTAGGGTTGAGAAAACTCAATATATCTCCCTAATCCCGCAACCAACCTGGATCGTTGGATTAGATCCAATGATGAAAACTCATCCTGAAATTCGCTTCAGCCCCCCGACACACAGAGTTCGGCCAGAACTCTGTGTGGGGCAACCAGCACTGGATGGCCAAACCCTGGAACGGCCAGACCGAGTTCGGCCAGAACTCGGCCTGGGACCGAGTTCGGCCCGAACTCGGCAGACTTGGTCCAGAACCCCCTTTGGGGCAGCAGCAGCAGTAACAACTACTCCCGAGCTTCTCCGACATCGGACGGCGCTCGTCGCACTCCGGGATCTTCTCCACATAGGTTGGGAACCCCACCCACTCCAACACACCTTCCTCTGCATCGCAAACCGTCGGACTAGAGTGACCACCGCGACGAGGTACTTCGACCGCCCAGATCTGGCCATCTCTTCTCGTTGAACCCGACCTTCTCCCCTGCGGCCTTCCTCCTTGACGCTGGTGGCCAAACATAAGCACCACCATGCTGGCCTTTTCGTGGTAGCATATCTGTGCCCCCACCGTTCGCTGCCACAGAGAGATCACCACGCGCAGAGGCCCGGCGTCCAGTCTCTGCCTCACTATGACACCTTGTCAACGCGCAACGAATACTCCGGCGAGCTCCTCTAGCAGAACCACAACATCCCAAGCTGGAGAGCGTCGCCTAGTGCCTTGCCGACGATCCGCCGACCGAGCCGCCACTGGTGAGTCCCTTTCCTTCCTTCCACTCTCGACCCTCTCTCCCTCTCTCGCTCTTCTCTCCCTCTTGATCTCCCATATTCCCCTTCTTTAAATTTCTCTTCTACAACATTTTTCCTTGAGAAGAAGAAGTCTTCTCTCCACTCTCTCTCTTTCCCCTCTGGTAATTTTAAGTCTTCCCGAATCGAGAACCGAGGAAGAGAGTGGGAGCAAGAATTATAATACTCCATAGATATTTGTTGGATACCGATATAATATTAGTATTAGTATATTCTACTAACGACAGTAATGTATATTTGTATATGTTATATACTGTTATTATTATTACTGTTTTTAATATTATTATTATGACTATTATTGTTACTATTAGTTATTCTAATTAACAAATTACTTGTTATTATAATAAAAATATTATATAAATATTTTCGGAAGTTATTTTGTATCAAAAACATAGTTTTTGGTTTGAACCTACATGTAGTTCAAGATGGGGCTTATAAGCCCTAAAATATTATTATTATTTTGTTATGGTAATTTGCCTAAAAATATGTATATAAGCAAGTTACGTTTTTATCCATACAAAATGATATTTTCGTATTTCAGTATTTAACCTAAAAATAATTTGATCACTAAAATGTGGTTTCCAAATTATTATATATGAATTATTTTCAAGTATTTATGTAAAATGTTTTTACTAATAAAATACAGTTTTCAGGTATTATGAATATTTTTCTAAAAATAATATATTTATTAATTACACCAATCCCATCGATTATCAATTCTTGACCATGGCTAATCGTATTTCATATTCTCTTGCGAAAGGGGACTACCTTATGTCGACCCTAGCTAATTTGACTGTTCTAGACTCGATAGAACAATTTGTCCCATCACCGGAGGCCATCTTATGAAGTTTTAACACCGAAGTCAAATTCTGTGCCATCATGATTATCGAACCACACCAGGCCCACTACCAGGCAAGATACCTTGCCATTACTGTCTATTTACTTTAGCTCACTTTATTGCATGCATTTAATTATTATTATTTATTTTTTGTAATATAAAATCATGCTTCTTAGTCGTATCTGATTGCAAGTAACTGTTAGTCATAATTTTATTTCTTGTGTTTACTATATGCACATGTGACCTAGAAGTAAGAGACCACCTACATTCATTGGCCTTGACATATGTATGCCACGAGTAATGAGTCACATATAGATCTCAGACTTGCGTATCGACTGGACAGCGGTACATGTAGGACGAGCGTTAGGTTGTAACTACTAATAGGATTGCATGATAGAAGACTAGTAGTTATTAGAGTTATGACATCATGTGGGGAGAATACAATTGGACATTGACCTCCCCCTATCTATCATAGACTCGCTCGTTACTGAGGAACGGTAGGTAGATTATATGCTATAGACTCACTCGATACTAAGGAATGGTATATAGTATTTAGACTCGCTACTGAGGTACTGTTTATTCTGATTGACTTGGAGGTTATGCAACCATGCACTATTCTCAATTGTATTACACCTAGAGTGGTTAGGTGACCTTATCCATTAGGTATATATACTTTTGGTTTGTGTACTAATATCTGATCGCGACTTGGAATAATAGTTTGTCGCGAACTAGTGTGCCACACCTTGTCCTTATTTGGTTGTAGGTGTGGCTCACTGCTACGATGATAAATTACTGAACCTTGTTGTGGTCCGGATACTACATCAGATTTATGGCATGGGAAAATACTTCATCATGGAGTAGGGTACCTACCATCTCCAGTCCTTGTTTGGTTGGGGGGATGATACGCTAATTCAAGGGTAAAGTATTGGACCATGTTATGATCCGAATTACTTTTGAGCAGTTTATATTCAGTTATATGGCATGTTTTTTGTATCTTGTTACGTCCCTTTGAGGACCTGGTGATCTCTCCAGGTGTGTGTTTTTAGACTTTTTGCAAGAATTTCAGCCAAGATTGTGATATTCTCCTTCCTATCGAAGATGACATGCTCTTGAGTCACGCTTGCTACTTGTATTCTTTATTTTGTTATTCCTTTCTCTCTATTTTCATGTTGGTAGTGGATTCATCAAGCAACATGTACAATAAAAGTTCATAACATGAAACATCCCAATCCCAAAATACAGAGGACTAAATACGTAGACATGCCAGCTGTATACATACGAAGTATACTCTAATGTATGGAACCCCCGTATGTATACATAAGCTATAAAATGCAGTAAAACCATGATAACTAAATCTCATCCACAAAAGTCAGAAGAATAATGATATAAATCAACTCAAGAATTTGTCACTTATACATATAGTTGGGCGGAGACAAATCAACTACCAACTATTTTAAAAGAAAGAAATATACAAGAAAATGATAGCTAAAAATGACAAGACGAACCAAGGGCAATCATCTCAAAGGACTGGAGAAGATCACGGCCTTGGCTAGAACACCTGCGAAAAGTCACAAAGCACACACCTGGAGAGATAACCAGGTCCTCAGAGGGACGTAATAAGATGCACAATATCATGCCATATAAACTGAATATAACTGCTCAATAATAATAAGTAAGATTGGATCATAACATGGTCCAATACCTCACCTTTTGGATTAGCATACCATCCCCCCAACCAAACATGGACAGGAGATGGCACACTAACCCACTATGAAGTATATTACCAAGTCTTAAATCCAATATGGTATCCGGACCCCAACAAGGTTCAATACATTCTCATCGGAGGAGTAAGCCACACCTACAACCAAACAAGGACAAGATGTGGCGAACTAATCCTCGACAAGTTATTGTTCCAAGCCACGGTCAGATACAAGTACCCAAACCAAGAGTACTCATACCTAACGGATAAGTGCGTCTAACCAATCTAAGTGAATGCACTTTTAAGAACAGTTCATGGTCGCGTGACTACCGGGTCAAGTCAGAAAAATATCAATGCAGTACAGTACCTCAGTAGCGAGTCACAACACCATATAGTATTTCTCAGTATCGAGCGAGTCTATAGCATATAGTCTACCTATCGTTCCTCGGTAGCGAGCGAGTCTACGATAGATAGGGTGGTAGTCAACTTCCAATCATGTTCTCCCCGCCCAATGCCAACTCATAACTGTTAAGTCTTCTAGCATGCAACTCTATTAGCAGTTATTTCCTAACGCACGACTTATACGTACTGGTGGCCATCCAATCACGCATGTTCGAGTCCTATATGTGACTCACAACAACGTGGTATAAACGTGTCAAGGCCTATGAATGCAACACACAAAGGGTGGTCCCTTAAATCTAAGTTCAATGTATAAGAAAATAGTACAGAGCAGAAAATAGAACTAAACAGTAAAAATTCTATCTACTTTATGCCATGTATCACAGTTTATTTTGCAGAAAATAAATAATGAATAATGAATGAATATGAGCTAAAGTAAAATAATCAGCTAATGGCAAGGTATCTTGCCTGCGGTTGTGTGCAAAAAGGCGACGTCCAATAGCTCGAACCGTCAGAATAGCAAAGCGATAAAAGCCAAATCCCGCATACGTCCTCGGATGCTGAAATAAACACCACGAACGTGTTCGGAATAGAAGATATGTCTATGAAATACCTGTCCAAAAGTATAATTCTGGAACAGGGCAAAATCGTAATTTTGGGTCAAAACGATGTCCGCCGTTGGACCCATTT
This sequence comes from Iris pallida, assembly GCA_029216955.1. Lineage (NCBI taxonomy): Eukaryota > Viridiplantae > Streptophyta > Magnoliopsida > Asparagales > Iridaceae > Iris > Iris pallida. The sequence goes on from JANAVB010018951.1 coordinate 104,172, forward strand.
TGTATCGAAACGCGTGCCAGAATCTACGGTCTCTAAAGTCGTCAAACTACATGTCTACGGGTCCAGTTTGATAAGAAGAACCCAACCGTATGTCCAAAGTTGGATTCCGGTGAGCCGTGCACAAAATCGCCCATTTGATCGGATCGTGGGGCCCGCAAAATGGTGATCCAGTCAACGGTCTCAGAATCGGACCAAACTTGGCTCGCAGGACCAAAAAAATATTTTGAGTCCAATGGCACAAGTTTCGTGTCGATCCGACGAATGTGCACGAAGTTATGGCTAAGTTTGTAAAACGTCGATACGGGGGGTATCTCGACGGATACGCACTGATTTCGTCGCGCACGCGCAACGAAATTGAGTTCCTTCAGTTCCCATACGTCGGCAACATTCGTACGCGCCTTTCGATGCATACTGTGCATGACCATATCGCCCGGTTTATTGGGGCACGTGCCGTGGGCAAAATTTTAGAATTTTAATTACTTTTAAAGCAGTTTTTCGGTCGACTTTGACACTGAATAAAGTTGTGCGTAATAAACGAAAAGTTAATCTAACAAGTGCGTTGAAATCTCGATTATATTGTTGTTGACTATTTAAAATTAGTTTCTACAAAATTCTAATGCACATATCGAAAAGTGGCTTCGAAGTTGTCGTTTTACAACAATTTTTTTAACAGTTTGGAAAACAAGTTTTTCGCTAACTTCGTCTCGATTTTTCGATCAAGTTAGAGGGCCATGGCGAAATCCATCTAGGGGATCAAAAAGAGGGTCATGTGGGCTTTATACACGAGTTTACGAGATTAAAAACGAACTAGAATTGACGGAGAAATTGTACGGTGAAGTTGGGTACCTTAATGTTCATTACTGCTATTGTTGTTGTTGTTATTGCCGCTTCCATCGTTGCGATCGCGAGGCCGGGCTGCGGCTATGCGCACAGAGGAGTGGGGTTGGCCGAGGGTGGTGTGGGGTGAGCGGAGAAGAGCGGAGGAGGAAAACAAAGAGAAGAAATTAGGGTTTAGGATTTGGAGTTTCCTAAAACATATATAGGTAAAGGGGGAGGGGTCGGCCAATTGTTGCTGCTGCTGTTTATAAAGGGGTCGGCCCCTCCCTCTTTGTTGCAACGGCTATTGCTTGTTATTTGCTTGGGTGGCCGGTTTCCCACATGTAGGGCCGACCACCAATAACTTTATATATATATATATATATATATATATATATATATATATATATATATATATATATATATATATATATATATATAAAAGAAGATTTGATTTGAAAAGATAAGAAAAAGAATATATATATATATATATATATATATATATATATATATATATATATATATATACACCATAAATCTATATAAAAATTCAAATAACAATTTAAATGTCACATATCCAAATATTTAATATATTTAAACCATGTACTTATTTATATAAATTCAATTGCCAATAAATCAACTCAAAATAATAAATAATATCTTATTAGAATAAACATGTTTATCAAATCTCCACAAAATAACTTTAATAATAATAAAATAATAAAAATTGCCCCAAAGGGGTGATCTTTACCACACCCTTACTTGGGTCAAGAAAATTGTACCAATATTGGGAAACATCATTAATAATAAAATATAAATTTTGTACCTCTAATTTAATAATTAGAAAATATTTCTCAAATTTTAAAATAATATTAAGAACATTTGCAGACCCATAAAATATGCCTACAGGGTCATCTTGGTCACTCCACATTTCTACTTGGGCTTGGGTTTGGTCCGAGCCCAGTTCAGACTGAATTGGACAAACTGGGTCATCTAAAAAATCAATATATAAAATAATATCTTATTAAAATTATTTAAATAAGTCAATTTATAACTTGGCCTAGTTTTCCTAGTTTGGACATCACCATGGCTAGGCTTCCCCTGGCATGGCTAATATACTAGTCAAGGCACACTGCTACAACTTTCGTGCTAAAAGTCATGGTCGTCTAGTGCTACAAAACTCAACAATGGTTAAGGTCATTTCTACTAAATAAAATCATAAATTGCATAAATTTATTTTTAAGTCTTTTTAAATAATAAAAAAATTTAATTTTTTTTAGGGGTTTTACATCCTACCCACTTACAAGAATTTCGTCCTCGAAATTTAGGAAGAAAAAATAATAATATATAGGGTCGGGAGATAGATGGAGTTCATCAATGTCGAAATGTGATTAAATTTGGATAAGGCAAATAAACGACGTTCAATACAAACATGCATTAGAAAAATTGTGAACTCGGTATATCCGAAAACACATCAGGGTTATGGAATTGAATAAGGGTTGCTAATGAAGGTGACAAAATTTGATAACCCGAATAAAAATAGTGAGAAATTTAGTAGATCAAAGAGGATAATTAGACATTTAGGAGATATGGTTCCTTGAGAGAAAACTGGATACTAATCGTCTTGGTTGAGAGTTTGATTTAAGTGAACGATTAGAATCATTCTCGAGTGCTCAAGAATAATTGGAAGGGCACGATAACAATTCTAGGGCTGAGGAACTAAGGAGTAGTTAAAGGCGAGGATATAGCCACATGAGTCGGTTGGTGGTTATCTACATTTCGTGTATATATAACTGATAGGGCAACTAAAGGTGATACCTTTGATTGATCTATCTAGTACAGTGCATTATCTTTCTAGAATAAGTAAAAAATAAGAACAATAAAGGTTTCAAAGATGATGTTATTGAGTACGAACACGAGGTTCATAGGCGACAAAAATAATTCAAAAGAGAATTGCCAAGGCTGTCACGGATGAGACTCTAAGACAAGTTTAACTATGTCTCCATCCACGTAGAATAATATATGAAGGCGAACCAAAGTGTAATAGGTTGATCAGACCATCATGCACCAGTTCAGATTAGACAATATGTTAGTGAGTGCACCCAATAAAATATGTCATGATCAAGCTTGGTAAAGAAATAAGCTTGCAAAACTGAGGCTAATTAGCAGCATAAGATAGTCAAAATATAAGTAAGAGAGAATGATAAAGGAAATTAAATAGTCCAGGATCTTTTAAAATCTAAGTTTCACCCGAAGTTTGGGCCTGTGCAGTTGGCTTGGTTGACTAGCTAAGTTAGGGTCCTCTGAATTTATAGTCTGAGTAAACTTATCAACATGGGTCACAAGGACAAAGGCTTTGTTGGGCCGTGAGGTATTCCACCCAACTTACAAGAGTTAAGCTAGTAGTGTGATGGAAAAATGGATCAAGAAATCAAAATAAAGCACAAATTTAATTATTTAAGGAATTAAGTAGAACAAAATCACATATTGGGTCGAAAGAATTGAGTCGAGGTTGAGTCCCTATCCGTGGTCGAAAATATATCGGTATCATGGTAAACATTATAGTTTAGCCATTTTGATCAGAAGGTCATATCATAAAAATAGTGTACAAGGAGACGTGTTTTAGTGGGACATGATATATCAACATGAAGGTGGGCTTGTCTAGGCCTTACATATGAAATTTGTTGGAAGGAAAAGCCTAGTGTTGTGCTCCAATTATTCAAGTCACGGTAAGGGCCGCCAAAAGATCTAAAATAGAAAGTGGGAGTTCATGAGGTGACAACTAATGCACAAAAATAAATAAGATCAAGTTGAAGCATGAAATAAAATTAATTAAGAATCCAGTAAAATAATTTAGGGACACAGTTTCAGAGAGAAGATAGTCTCCTAAATAAATACAGTTAAGGAACGATCAATTCATTATTTAAATTGCAAACGGTTAGTAGGTCACGAGGGAAGGTCGAGTGAGTCAATGTTAAGATACAGTCACATAGTTTGGTAGATGACTAACAACACTTGTGTATATACTACTATCATGGTCATGAGTGACATGGCATTTAGTATGGAATACTTCTAACTTATTAGGACTATCTTGGTGGCCTACCATTTAAATTTTTTAACTCAAGTTCCCTCCAAAACTTTCTTAATAAAACTTTCAAAAATAAATCTACCATAATTTGTATTCACTCTAAGCCGTCCAACTTAATCATGACTTAAAATTTAAATCCCTGCCATAAATCTCAAAGTAAACCTTTATCACGTTACTACTAACTTTTCCAAAATTTAATATTTTTATTCCAACTTTTAAACTCAAGAGTTCATCAATCATGAATCTATATAAAAGTAAACTTCCATAAAAAATCATAACGTTAAAACTCTAAAAAAAATTCGAATAACCCTCTAGATAAACTCTTAGCATATTATAAAGAAATCTAAAATTTATTGCTCAATATTTTAACGCACTCATCAACCATAACTTCTATTTCTAAGTCATTCAAACATAATCACAACTTTTTAACTGGTAAATTCCTTTAATCAATCAAAATAACCTTTCATCCCATCATTAGTAACTTTTCCCAAAAATTGTAATATTAGCAATCCAACGTTAAACTCAATATCCAAATGATCTTATCAGTCATCAAATCATTTTTTAACCAAAATTCGGTATAAAAAATTACAACTTTTTAAGCCCAAAATCTAAATAGATTTGTAAATCTTAAATCAAAGGACACGATTTCAAATTTGAAATTTAATGATCATATAAATCGCAATTTGTACGACTCAATTTAAATAGTTCATATTGCCACTTTTTAAGATCTATATCTGCTCAAAGATGTATAACTATAACTGTAACTCATTAAGTCATAGATATCAAAACTCAAAAATCCAATCCATTTCTTAAATTAATGGTATATAGATTCTAGCTATTTTTTCTGCAATATCACATAAAATTCTATCAATCCTATGGTGATTACTACCTAGAAATCTCAAGATAAAAACTTCATTTGGTAATATCTCAACTTACAAACTACTAATCCTTAAGTCACACTTTTAGTAAATGCCTTTATAACTTAGTTAAGGTCTCAATGTATTCCAAGTGTCAATGTAATCACTATAGCCATATGTTTGACCAATGAGTATATACTAGTGTAGTCATCTTCCTAGCTGTCACTAACCACAGAAAATAAGAATTCACTGTAGGACGGAATCAAGCAAGATGCAAATCAAGGAAGGCAAACAAGAGTTCAGAATTTGAAGCCATGGAAAGAGGTCAAGCTTGTGGATGAGATCCTAAACTCTAATCCTATGTGCAGGCTCACATTGGTACAGTAACATAATCGAAGTAATAAACTCGACCTACATGGGCCACCACAAAAACATGTAACGCCCCAGTCCCAAAATACTAAGGACTAAGTACGTAGACATACCAGCTGTATACATACAAAGTATACTCTAATGTATGGAACCCCCGTATGTATACATAAGCTATAAAATGCAGTAAAACAATGATAACTAAATCTCATCCACAAAAGTCAGAAGAATAATGATATAAATCAACTCCAGAATTTGTCACTTATACATATAGTTGGGTGGAGACAAATCCACTACCAACTATTTTAAAAGAAAAAAATATACAAGGAAAGGATAGCAAAAAATGACAAGACAAACAAAGGGTAATCATCTTCGAATGACTGGAGAAGATCACGGCCTTGCTAGAACACCTGCAAAAAGTCACAAAGTACACACTTGGAGAGATAACCAAGTCCTCAGAGGGACGTAACAAAATACACAATATCATGTCATATAAACTGAATATAACTACTCAATAATAATAAGTAAGATTGGATCATAACATGGTCCAATACCTCACCTTTTGGATTAGCGTAACATCCCCCCAACCAAACAAGGACATAAGATGGCACACTAACCCACGATAAAGCATATTCCCAAGTCACAAATCTAATATGGTATTCGGACCCCAACAAGGTTCAATACCTTCTCATCGGAGTAGTAAGCCACACCTACAACCAAACAAGAACAAGATGTGGCGAACTAATCTGTGACAAGTTATTGTTCCAAGCCACGGTCAGATACAAGTACCCAAACTAAGAGTACTCATACCTAACAGATAAGGGCGCCTAACCAATCTAAGTGAATACAGTTTTAAGAACAGTTCATGGTCGCATGACTACCGGATCAAGTCAGGAAAATACCAATGCAGTATAGTACCTCAGTAGCGAGTCACAACACCATATACCATTCCTCAGTATCGAGCGAGTCTATAGCATATAGTCTATCTATCTCTCCTCAGTAGCGAGCGAGTCTACGATAGATAGGGTGGTAGTCAACTTCCAATCATGTTCTCCCTGCCCAATGCCAACTCATAACTGCTAAGTCTTCTAGCACGCAACTCTATTAGCAGTTATTTCCTACGCACGGCTTATACGTACTGGTGGCCAGCCAATCACGCATGTCCGAGTCCTATATGTGACTCACAACAACGTGGTATAAACGTGTCAAGGCCTATGAATGCAACACACAAAGGGTGGTCCCTTAAATCTAAGTTCAATGTATAAAAAAATAGTACATAGTAGGAAATAGAACTAAACAGTAAAAATTCTATCTACTTTATGCCATGTATCACAGTTTATTTTGCAAAAACTAAATAATGAATAATGCATGAATATGAGCTAAAGTAAAATAATCAGCTAATGGCAAGGTATCTTGCCTGAGGTAGTGTGCAAAAAGGTGACGTCCAATAGCTCGAACCGTCAGAATAGCAAAGCAATGAAAGACAAATCCTGCATACGTCCTCGGATGCTGAAATAAACACCACGAATGTGTTCGGAATATAAGATAAGTCTAGGAAATGCCAGTCCAAAAGTCTAATTCTGGAACAGGGGCAAAATCATAATTTTGGGTCAATCGATGTTCGCCGTTGGACCCATTTTACACCGAAATTTGTGCCAGAATCTACGTTCTCTAAAGTCGTCAAACTACATATCTACGGGTCCAGTTTGAGAAGACGAACCCAACCGTATGTCCAAAGTTGGATTCCGGTGAGCCGTGCACAAAATCGCTCATTAGATCGGATCGTAGGGCCCGCAAAACGGTGATCCAGTCAACGATCTCAGAATCGGACCAAACTTGGCTCGCAGGACCAGAAAAATAGTTCGAGTCCAATGGCGTAAGTTTCGTATCGATCCGACGAACGTGCACGAAGTTATGGCTATGTTTGTAAAATGTCGATGCGGGGGTATCTCAACGGATACACACTGATTTCGTCGCGCACGCGCAACGAAATTGAGTTTCGTCAGTTCCCACATGTCGGCAACATCCGTACACGCCTTTTGATGCATACAGTGCGTGACCATGTCGTCCGATTTGTTGGGGCACGGGCCGTATCGGGCAAAATTTCAGAATTTTAATTACTTTTAAAGCAGTTTTTCAGTCGACTTTGACACTGAATAAAGTTGTGCATAATAAATGAAAAGTTAATCTAACAAGTGCGTTGCAATCTCGGTTATATTTTTATTGACTGTTTAAAATTAGTTTCTACAAATTTGCAATGCACAGATCGAAAAGTGGCTTCGAAGTTGTCGTTTTACAACCATTTTTTAACAGTTTGGAAAACAGGTTTTTTGCTAACTTCGTCTCGATTTTTCGAGCAAGTTAGAGGGCCATGGCAAAATCCATCTAGGGGATCTAGAAGAGGGTCATGTGGGCTTTCTACAGGAGTTTATGAGATTAAAAATGAACTAGGATTGACGGAGAAATTGCATGGTGAAGTTGGGTACCTTAATGTTCATTACTGCTATTGTTGTTGTTGTTGTTGCCGCTTCCGTCGTTGCGATCGCGAGGCCGGGCTACGGCTGTGCGCACAGAGGAGTGGGGTTGGCCGAGGGTGGTGTGGGGTGAGCGGAGGAGAGAGGAGGAGGAAAATGGAGAGAAGAAATTAGGGTTTAGGATTTGGAGTTTCCTAAAACATATATAGGTAAAAGGGGGGGGAGGTCGGCCAATTGTTGCTGCTGTTGTTTATAAAGGATCGGCCCCTCCCTCTTTGTTGTTGTTGTTGTTGTTGCTGCTTGTTATTTGCTTGGGTGGTCGGTTTTCCACTTGTGGGGTCGACCACTAATAACTTTATATATATATAGTTTTTTTCTTTTTCTTATCTTTTCAAATCAAATCTTCTTATATATATATATATATATATATATATATATATATATATATATATATATATATATATATATATATATATATATATACACCATAAATTTATATAAAAATCCAAATAACAATTTAAATGTCACATATCCAAATATTTAATATATTTAAACCCATGTACTTATTTATATAAATTCAATTGCCAATAAATCAACTCAAAATAATAAATAATATCTTATTAGAATAAACATGTTTATCAGATCTCCACGAAATAACTTTAATAATAATAAAATAATAAAATTGCCCCAAAGGGGTGATCTTTACCACACCCTTACTTGGGTCTAGAAAATTGTACCAATATTGGAAAACATCATTAATAATAAAATATAAATTTTGTACCTCTAATTTAATAATTGGAAAATATTTCTCAAATTTTAAAATAATATTAAGAACGTTTGCACACCCATAAAATATTCCTACAGGGTCGTCTTGGTCACTCCACATTTCTACTTAGCCCGGGTTTGGTCCGAGCCCAGTTCGGATTGAATTGGATAAACCGGGTCATCTAAAAAATCAATATATAAAATAATATCTTATTAAAATTATTTAAATAAGTTAATTCATAATTTGGCATGGTTTTTCTCGTTTGGACATCACCATGGCGAGGCTTTCCGTGGCATGGCTAATATACTAGTCAAGGCACACTGCTACAACTTCCGTGCTAAAAGTCATGGTCGTCTCGTGCTCCAAAACTCAACAATGGCTAAGGTCATTTCTACTAAATAAAATCATAAATTGCATAAATTTATGTTTTAAGTCTTTTTAAATAATAAAAAAATTTAAATTTTTTTAGGGGTTTTACATAATAATATTATAATATTATTATTCTTTTATTTTATGGATGAGATCAGTTAGCCATGATTATACTGTATTTACAGCTTACGTATATTTATTATACGGCTGACATGTTTATATACCTAGTCCTGCGTATTTTGGGATTATGACGTTACAGGATTCACGCCCGCCATTGTTATTGTTGGAAGGACGTTTCCCTTGTCATCCAAGGTAGGAAAACTAACCCCCATAAGACGAGCATCCTTGGCCTTCATTTCGGCGCAATCAGCACCGATAATGAATAAGGTTCAGTCCATGTATTGGGTGGAGTCGAACCAGAGTTTGACTGCCGAGAATATATTTTTGCAACAAAATTCCATTAATACAGGCTCAGGGATACCAGGAGGTAATCTCAAAGCTACATGACGGAAGCGTTCGATATAAGCTCGGATTGGCTCTTTCTTCTTTTGAGCGATATCCATACGGGAGGACATTGTCATGTCCATTCCTTTCTCATAAAATCGGGAGAGAAAAAGGCATTTTCGATCCTCGAAAGAGGATATCCAATTATCAGGGAGGCAACAGAACCATTCATTGGCTACCCCCTTCAGTGTCCCGATGAATAAGCTTGTGAGCAGGGCATCGTCATGGAGTAAGTGTCCCGTCATAAAGGCAAAATAGGTCAAGTAACGATGAGGAGAGTCCTTACCTTCGAACGGAGCCAAGGATTATGGTTTGTACTTGGGAGGTTAGACCACATTGTTCTACTCGAAAAGGTAAGGCTGTCTGATCCCAAGTTTCTGGAGTTCTTCTTGTTTATCTTTAGCCTCTACGCGAGTGGGAAGGTCCATCACAAGCTCAAACAATTTATCCATAAATGAAGGAGCAGATGACCGAGGTAGTGTATGATTATCCGTTTCTGAGAGGACACATTGAGGTGGTACATATAATTTCCTGTTGGTTCCTGGGTCAGGACTCACAGATGCTAGAGCCCTTGACGGGGGTTGGGCCGCCAAACTGGTCCTGATGTCGAGCACGACTTATGTCAAGGCATGTATGGAGGAGGTGAAAGTTTGAAGCCCCTTCTCCAAGGTGTCAATGTGCTATAGGAGGTTTGAGTTGGGGTCTCTCCCTCGTCTCTGTTTGCCATGAACAAAAGTTGAAAAACTTTTTGTGTTATAAACGATAAAAAGTACAAAAAAAATCCTAAACAGGAGATCTAAGTATAATTTGATTCTTGGGAAGTATGACTATCGAGATCGATCATTATAGTAGCTCCTTTACTCCGTTGACGATCTGACGACGAGAAAAACTTGCTCTGACTCTCTGAATGCATGTTAGTAGATGATCTGGGTCTGCCAATAAAAAAATAGTCGAAAGATCGAAAATGAAGGAAGACTTATTCTATTTATAAGCGGGCACATATACGATGTGCTCACAATTTTTTGGCGTGCAAGAGCGTGCAAAAATATCATAGAATTTGTTGTAACTGCACTATTGGGACTGTTGATGAGCTAACACATAGCAGTTATTGAGATTCACTTATTGCTATGATCTTGGGTTGTTGGCACCCATTCATAAACATGATTGAGTCAATAACACATGTCGTATGCACATTGCTCAAAGATCTTATTCTGTTTAAATAGAGTGGATTTGATTGAATCTAAGAGATACTGCTTCCACGTGGCATATTCCAACAATGCCATGAGTGGACTGCGCATCATAAAGACTGCACTTTTGGACATCTTGGAGGCTGCACTTTCTGGACGTCGTATTGGTTGTGGTTCTTGGATGTCGTGAAGGTTGCACTTCTGGACATCATAGAGGCTGCACTTCTTGGAAACATCAGAGTAGTTTGTGCTTTTGAGGTATATTGGATGCCTTTTTTTCGATTGACAACTGCTATCTGACATCTGACATCTAATACTTTCTTGACAGCTGACAATTATAATGCCCTATCCCTATATCATGCCCCGTTTTCAGTCCATGGGGTGCACGATAAAGGAACATTGTTGCTATCGACTTGGTCATAACCGATTGATCGGGATCGATTGAATGGGAATGATTGAATTAAGATCCATTCCTCGTTATGGAATGGCTTCTTCAGAATCGAGCCCCATATCCAGTGGGTTGTGCCTCAAGGATAGACTCTGCGGCTGAGTCAGGGGAGACCTCTCGTTCCTCTATTTTTCATGCCGTACTTGCTTTTTTAGCTTTGGTTTTCTGAATACATTTTCATGAATGTTTTTGATGGTTTTTCTAGCTTGTGTTTTAGAATTTTGCATTCGTATCAAACTCATTGAATGAAACAATGTTCTAATCTGTTGCTTATGCGATTTCAAGTGATCTCGTAGGCGCCGTCTAGCGCAGCCAACGTGTCTCTCGCCTCAATGAAACAATCAAAGTGAGTGGCTGACCCTTCTTTTCCTTGACCCTCTTAAATCCTAAATCATTTGATAGAATGCAAGTTGGTTATGCAAAGGTCACAACTGCCTACTTTCAATGAACTGTTGCATGATTCATCACGTACACTCGCTATAGAATTGATATGCCATGAAACTTTTACATGCCTGCTATGTTAAAGAAAAGATGGGCTCATTGATCAAGTGATGCCACGATAAAATGGGACACGATGAAAATTATTAAGTTCTCCTAATGTAGACCATGCTTGAGCAACAAAGTTTAGTCTAGCACGGTCATGGACAACTTGTGCACAAGGTAAAAGTTTCCTCGAATGGCACCTCGAGGCCACGGGACCGATTTGGCATAGGGGGAAACACGGTATAGCTGTGCCGAATGTTAGCACGGGTTATGTGGGGACTTTCAGCGGGGCTCTCTACTTGCATTGAAAGGGTCCCATCTAACAAATCTATAAGTCCAAGATATCTTGTGGTGTCAGTGACCACCACCTATGAAATTGCACACGATATGCTAGTAAATGATAAAAATTGACAAGGAAGAACATGGTAAGTCTCATATTGCACGGCATGCTCTACCGTGGGTAAGACCTAGCATAATTTATATTTGGCCTATACTATGCTTGTCTGAAATTCATTAGGATGGCTAGAAAGATCATAAATTATGTCATATAATTTCTTCAACCATGCTCTCCGCCTTGAGAGCCCGTGCCCTCCCGTGGCTGCCGATGTTGTGCACCACTCAAATCACAAATGTACTAGCTATACGGGAGGCAACAATCATGCTACAAAGCGTCCAAACAATGGCAACTACAAAGGGAAGAACCCATTACCTCGTTGTACCAAGTGCAACCACCTCGGACACTATGCCACCACCTGCTCTGTCTTCTACGTTGGATAATTCTGTTACAGAAAAAGGGGTCACCAATCTCGAGACTGCATGGCCCGAAGACAGAATCAGATTGTCCTGCCATAGCAAATCGTCCAGATAACCATGGGCCGGCACCTCGAGCCCCTCAGCTTGCACATCAAAATGGCCAAGTCCGTTTCTCCAATACCCAGGGCCGCGTCTACGCCATGACTCGAGATGAGGTGTTCACCTTAGACACAGTTGTGATAAGTATATTACTTTTCAATAATGTGTCTACTTGTGTACTATTTGATTCCGGTACTATACATAGTTTTATATCGACAGACTTTGTCGTCGAGCATAAATTTCCCGTGACACCTCTAGGCCTTAACCTTAGCATTAACATCCCGTCGGGCATGCAACTACTTACACACACTGGCTGTAGAGACGGAATCATCTGTAAAAAAGGTAAACATGTGTATCTTGATGCGATAGTTCTATATATTAAGGTCTACGACATCATACTGGGAATGGATTGGCTCGGCGCTTGCAATGCCACCACCGACTACGCAGAAAAGAAGGTCCCCTTTCGTATACCTGGAGTGCCCAAATTATACTACTCGTGTGGTAAAGTATCGTCAACCTGCATGGTGATCTCGGTGATTTTGGCTCGAAGGATGTTACATTCCGGATGTGAAGGCTAATTGGCGTCCATTCGAGACAAACGATAGGATGGTGTAAACATGGGTCAGACCGACGTTGTGGCAGAATTCCCTGACGTGTTTTCGGACGAGCTACCCGGTATGACACCCGACCGAGAAGTCGAGTTCAGCAACGACACATTCCCTGATACTTGGCCAATTTCTAAGGCTCCATATAGAATGGCCCATGCAGAACTGAAGGAGCTAAAGGTCCAGTTGTAAGAGTTACTCGACAAGGGATTTATCCGGCATAACAGTTTTTCATGGGGTGCACCCGTGTTGTTCGTGAAGAAAAATAATAGGTAAATGCATCTGTGCATCGACTACCGAAAGCTGAACAAGGCCACTGTCCAGAACAAGTATCCATTGCCTCGCATAGACGACTTGTTCAATCAGCTGCAAGGTGCCTCGATATTTTCGAAGATTGATCTCGGCTCGGGATATCATCAACTCAAGATCAAGATAGACGACGTGTCAAAGCCAGCTTTTCGCACTCAAAAAGGCCATTATGAGTTCCTGGTGATGCCATTCGGCCTAACGAGAGAATCCTTTCTACTCAAAAAACAGGACACAATATGCAGAACTTCAGTGGACTGTGCTCCAAACTCTTCGAGAGAATCAATTGTATGCAATGTAGAGCAAGTGCAAATTTTGGCTGAGCAGCGTATCATTCTTTGGACACATCATTTCATCCGAAGGCATTACAGTCGATCCGAAGAAAGTTGAAGCCTTTGCTGATTGGAAGCGACCTACGTCGGCTAGTGAGATTCAAAGTTTCCTAGGTTTTGCGGGATACTACAGGCGCTTTGTGAAAGATTTTACAAAGATTGCATTGCCATTGACCCGCCTCACTCAAAAAGGAGTCGTATATGAGTGGTCAGATGACTGTGAAGCTTCCTTCCAGGAGCTGAAGCAGCGCCTCGTTTTGGCCCCTATACTCGCACTTCCTGATAGGGTATAGGGTTTTCAAATATTCAGTGATGCTTCATGCCAGGGCTTGGGATGTATGCTCATGCAACAAGACAAGGTGATCTCCTTCACCTTCAGACTGTTAAAGTCGCACGAGAAGAACTATCCTACGCATGACTTGGAATTAGCGGCGATTATGTTCACGTTGAAATTGTGGCATCACTATCTTTATGGCGTGGCGTGCACGAGCTATACCGATTATAAGAGCCTTATTTATCTTTTCACTAAAAATGAGCTAAACTTACGACAGAGGCATTGGCTAGAACTGATTAAAGACTATGACTTGACGATCGACTACACTCCGGGCAAAGAAAATATTATGGCAGATGCTCTCATTCAGAAATATATTGTCTTACTATCCATCAACAGTAGACTACTCCAGGACTTAGAAGAGATAGGCATCAACCTCCTAGTTCGATTCATGGAAGGACAATTGGTGCAACTACTGGTTAGAGCCAAGCTTGCAGGAAAAGATGAAGACTGCTCAGAAGGACGATCCGTACCTGAAGAAGATACGAGAGCTGATATCAACGGGGAAGGCATCCGACTTTACGGAAGATGAGACTATCGTGCTACGATTGAAGGGCCGACTATGTATTTCGAACGGCTCAAAACTATGAAAGGAGATATTTTTGGAGATATACTATGCAAAATATTCCTTATATCTAGGCAGTACCAAGATGTACAGGGACCTCTTTACAATATTCTGGTTGTACGGGATAAATAGAGATGTGGCACTCTTCATATCGCAATGCATGGCCTGTCAGCAGGTGAAAGCTGAGCATCAAAGACCGGGCGGGGAGATAAAAAACCTGGCAATCCCAGAATGGAAGTGGCAATACGTATGCATGAATTTTATTGTTGGTCCGTCGAAGATGCCACGGGAAAATGATGCCATTTGGGTCATCGTCGATCGACTAAGTCAACACATTTTACTGCCATCAAAGTTACTTGGTGCATCGATCACCTGGCTCAGATTTATCTTGACGAGATAGTGCGGCTGTAAAGAGTTCCAGTATCCATCGTCTCTGATCGGGATGCACAGTTTCTATCGCACTTTTGGAGTAGCCTTCAATCGGCACTGGGTACCAAGTTGAACTTTAACTAGGCTTACCACCCCCAAACCGATAGCCAAACGGAGCGCGTGAATCAGATTCTTGAAGACATGCTACGGCTCTGCACAATTGACTTCAAGTCGCGTTGGAACATCCATCTATCTTTGGCCAAATTTGCATACAATAATAGCTATCATTCCAGCATTCAGATGGCACCATACGAAGCCTTGTACGGACGGAAGTACAGGTCACCCATTTGCTGGAATGAAGTCGGAGTGCGGCAGATTCTTGTCCAGAAGCTGGTGGAACAGACCGTACAGAAAGTTGGGCTCATTCGGGAAATACTAAAGAATGCATAGAGTCGGCAGAAGAGGTACGTCGACACCCACCATAGACCCCTTGAGTTCCTAGAAGGCGACCATGTGTTTCTGAAGCTAACACCCATGCGAGGAGTTACCCAATTTGGAGCCAAAGGCAAGCTTAGTCCAAGATTTTTAGATCCTTTCGAAATATTAAAGCGAGTTGCCCTAGTAGCTTACCAGAATGTATTGTCGGCAACACTATCAGGTGTACATGATGTCTTCTATGTCTCTCAGCTACGGAAGTACGTACACGATCCAAGCCATATGGTAGATCTCGGTCAGCTGGATTTGAAGGCAGACTTATCATATGTGGAATAACCGGTCGAAGTCTTGGAACGCAAGGAAAATATGCTCCAAAATTGAGCGATCCTTCTCGTCTGCATACTCTGAAGGAACCATTCAGTCGACGAGTTGACCTGGGAACTCGAGTCAGGGATAAGAGAAAAGTTTCCATCATTGTTTTCTTAGAGGTAGGCTCTCTTCTTAAGTTTCGAGGAAAAAACTTTTTCTTAGATGGTTATGGTGTAGTGCCCCGTCCCAACATTATGCCCCATTTTTAATCTACGGGGTGAGCGATAAAGGAACACCGTTGCTATCGATTTGGTCGGAATCGATTGATCGGGATCGATTGAATCGATTGAACGGGAACGATTGAATTAAGATCCATTTCTCGTTATGGAATGACTTCTTCGGAATCAAGTCCCATATTCAGCGGGTTGCACCTCAAGGATAGACTATGAGTCGGTAGAGACCTCCCGTTGCTCTACTTTTCATGCCACACTTCTTCTTTGGCTTTGGTTTTCTGAATGCATTTTCGTGAATATTTTTGATGGTTTTCCTGGCTTGTGTTTTCGAACTTCGTATTCATATCGAACTCATTGAATGAAATAGTGTTCTAATCAGATGCTTATGCGATTTAAGGTGATCGCGTAGGCGCAGTCTAGCGCAGCCAACAGTCTTTCGCTTCAATTAAACAATCAAAGTGAGTGGGTGACCCTTCTTTCCCTTAACCCTCTTAAATCCTAAATTATTTGATAGAATGCTAGTTGGTTATGCAAAGGTCACAATTGCAAACTTTCAATGAACTGTTGTACGATTCATCACATACACTCGCTATAAAATTGATATGCCATAAAACTTTTACATGCCTGCTATGTTAAACAAAAGATAGGCTCATTGATTAAATGATGCCACGATAAGATGGGACACGATAAAAATGATTAAGTTCTCATAATGTAGACCATGCTTTAGTAACTAAGTTTAGTCTAGCATGGTCATGGATAACTTGTGCACAATGTAAAAGTTTCTTTGAACGGCACCCCGGGGCCATGGGACCGATTTGGCCTAGGGGAAACACGGTAAAGCTGTGCGAAATGTTAGCACGGCTTATGCGGGGACTTTCAGCGGGGCATGCTACTTGCGTTGAAAGGGTCCCGTCTAACAAAGCTATAGGTCCAAGATGGCTTGTGGTGTCAGTGACCATCATCTATGAAATTGCACACGATATGCTAGTAAATAATAACAATTGGCAGGGAAGAACATGGTAAGTCTCGTATTGCACGACATGCTCTGCTATGGGTAAGTTATAGCATAATTTATATTTGGCCTATCATATGCTTGTCTGAAATTTATTAGGATGGCTAGAAAGATAACAAATTAAGTCATATAATTTCTTCAACCAAATGAGAGCGTGGAACTTAATTTGCCATGCACCAGTACTGGTGTAATGTACTGATCCTTGCTCGCCACAGGTACCCCAAACCAAGAAGGGCGTGCCACTTAACTCAAGGCGACGCTAGTCATTTTGAAGCCTCGTTCGTGTGCTAAAGGCTTGTTTTGATCCTTGAAGACTCCATATTCAGTCAAGAAGAAAGATGTCTCGACTCCCAACGATAGTAGGTCTTTTGAATGTTTTTCTTGTAAATGAGGATATAATGTATGTAACGACTATCTCGTTGGCGTTCATTTTGTAATTGAGTAATGTTGTAAGCCTGCGCGGTAAGGATTGTAATAATCTTGTAAATGATGTTTATTATCAATAAAAAGAAAGTTTATTCTGTCTCAAATGTGTTGTTCAATTTCTCTGCATACTCTATTAGATGTTGTGTTTCAGATAACCTTAGGACTATGCTTTGTGCGATCGCAAATTATGTTCGTACGATATCATGCCGGGGGACGACTATCGATTCTACGAAATTTGGGCGTGACGAAAAATGATAACTGTCAATTGATAGCTGTTCTCTAACACTCGTGTCAGTGTGCCATAAATGTTTAGATGATGGTCCACAGTTTGGGGTTTTGTGAGTGGTGCGCTCTCAGTTGTTTCCCAAGTAATGTGCTTTTGGATGTTTTCTGGGCGCTGCACTTTTGTGGTGCTCCTGGGTGCTACACTTTTGTGGTGCTCTGGGGTGCTGCACTTTTGTAAGGCGTTTGAGTCAACGACTCCTTAATTTTTTTTGCTTTATGGGGCTCGAGAAGTTTTGACTAGAGACTTAGTAAAAAATCTTATTAATAAGATTCATTATAATGAATATGAGATTCAACCAATTAACTCGGAGCCATTGACTAGCTGCCACTTGGCGTGTTGTGTTTGACCAAACACAGCCTATAAATTGGGTATTTTTAGGTTACAACTCATTTGTGTATCCTTCTCTTTCACTTCCGGTCGGAGACAATGTTGTACTCTGATCACTGCGGGTCTTCTCCTTGGCAAGCTTGACAAAACTTATGCCATTTGGGGGCTAGGATTGCAGAACTCTTTGTTCACAGAAGTAACGAGTTTGACGAAGGAGTTTTTGAGAAGAACCCTGCTGACTATGGAAGGAGTTGTTCCTGTTTATATAGCATGCTAATTGTGCTTTGGTTTGAGAAGACACCTAGTACCAAGATGTTGATTACTGGGTCTGGATTGACTGCCAATCCACATTTTGCTCAATAACTGCTTCATTTTGAAGGTGTGTGCTTGTGCTGAGACGAGGAAGTGATGTGCTTCTGACGGGGAAGTGATTCGCTTGAGATAAGGAAATGATTCGCTTGTGGAGAGATGTGCCTTTATGCATTGCGCTTTTTGCATCCTACGCTTTTGTACGCTGAGTAGACAATGTGCTGCACTTTTGTACGTTGAGTAGATAGCTTTATGTGTAATCATAAATATAAAGAATTTGTAATAGACTTTTGTAGTCATGACAGTTTTAATAAAGAGTCTCTTTTATGCATTTTTATCCTAATTTGCTTTGTGCTGAGGTGCGCAGCAATTTTGTGATTTTTTGACCACGCTTGTAAACACTGCGCTTTCATGCTTCTATAAGACACCATTCGAAGTTTTCAAATTTGGATAAGTTTGAAATACTTTAAAAAGAAGCATAAAAATGATACATGACGTAGGATGTGCGCAACACGTTACCGACATCCTATCATCAATTAAGAGATCTAAGTAACCGTTAGCAATCTAGAAGATGCGCTAATGCTTCTTTTGCTGATGTGCATATGAACTTTTTTTCGAAGTAGCGTCTAGAAGATACACTGATGCTCCTTTTGCAGATGCGTATGGGTGCTACTTTTCTAAGTAGCGTTTGGAAAATGTGCTGATGCTCCTTTTGCTGATGCGTATAGGCCCTACTTTTCAAAGTAGCGTCTGAAAGATGCGCATAAGCTTTAGCTAATACGCAAGGTCACTGACAAGTTCCTATGCTGAAGCTTGTTCGCTGATGTGTAGGGCCACTAAACAGTGCCTGCATAAAAGCTGACTCACTGTTGCGTATGGTCACTAAATAGTACCTGCGCAGAAGCTTGCTTGCAGATGTGCAGGGTCACTAAATAGTACTGCGTGGAAGCTTGCTTGCAGATGCGCAGGACCACCAAATAACGCCTGCGCTGAAGCTTGCTTTTTTATATCTTTTGTAGAAGAAAAAATGTTCTAAGAGATTTTTTCTGACTTTGTTTATTTTGTGTGCAGTTTCTGTGGTTATCCCCCGATTCGACGAGATCCTCTTCGATTTGTTCGTCTGTGCGCTGGACGTGAATTTTGATGAAGAGGTCGTTAACCCTGTGTCACAACCTATACTCGAATATTCGGGCACGAGTACATGGGCCACGTCCGGCCTACATCGCAGTATCAATGGTAGATCGCTGTCAAGTACCCAATAATATCTACAATATTTATGATCTACAATAAGAACATGTTCTCAAATCACATACGACTAAGGCAAATAGGAATATTAAGAAATATTATAGTAACACTAAATCAACCAGAGTCTACAAATGATCATATATATATCAACAATGTATCGGAGACAAATCTGATAACGAAACACAAATCTAGATAAGGAATAAAAGCCTAGAGCTCCTAGGAGTCAACTCACGGTAAATGGAACATCGAGATCTGTCTCATCTAGCATCGTCATATAGTCCAAGAATATCGGGCATAACAACTCCTAAAAATATGGTTTCCAGTCAGGATTGGAGCAAAGTACATAAACTAACAGCAGTTCCATTAAATTGACAAAATCTATAAATGATAGTAAGCAATGAAAATACATGATGGATAAGTAATACTGAACAATAGAAAAGTAGGGAAAATCATGTGAGCATGTCATGGTAACAATGTACTAAAAATAATCATAAGTACGATGTAACGGCAAGTAATATCTAGAATAGAGCATGTACTACCAAACCGTGCCTTGAGATATTAGTTTATTATGTGATCGACTTAGGATCAAGATCAGGCTATTCCATATGACCGACCATGCACAAGTATAAGTACAGGTAAAGATGGATCAGGCCGGCCATATATGAAAAGCTATGCCGAAATACAAGTAAGGTCAGGCTACACCCTACGTGTGGTAAGGATGAGCTATGCACAAGCAAGTAGTTTGGATATGATCTCATAATCTTCTAATATCTCCCCATCCCTCGACTAGTATAATGGATCAAACCATGGTATGCTCTGACACGGGATTCTCTAAGAGGGTAGCAAATCCCCTTAGGAGTCGATGTCCATACAAGTACAAGAATAATAACAATAACAATACATTTACCAGTTACCAGGATAACCAGTAATAACATCTCATGACGGGATCCAAGCTATACTAATCCGTGTACTCTCATGTCTGGAATCAAGCATAACACTACAAACTGATATCATAGAGACTATTATGATAATGAGAACTATCAAAGAATATACTCGTCTTAATTTAGTTGGAGTCGACGTGCATGACACGAACGTGTCAGCACGGATTATGGTCGCAAACGACGTCACATGTGGTTCCAATGAGTCCAGAATAGTCTAAATAGCCTAGTTTGGTATATAGAAGCACAAAATCAGAGTACGACATGATAATCGAATCAAGAAATAGGAAACAACTATAATAGTCGCGATTTATAATTTTAAAGGAAAAAATAACTATATATATATAACTATCTTGAAAATTATTTATAATATTTTAGATATATATTTGAAAACCTAGAAAAATTATTTTGGGTCTCTAACCCCTATTTTGGTAAAATACAATTTTATTAGAGGAAATACTTCAATATTATTTTAGGTTGCTAAACCAATTCGAAATAGAATTTAGAAAAAAGAAATAAGTAATATATATTAGACCCAAATATTATATAATTTAGTTAATCATATATATATATATATATATATATATATATATATATATAAATATATATATATATAAAAAAAAAATATATATATATATATATATATATATATATATTATATATATATATATATATATATATATATATATATATATATATATATATATATAGTTCAAATATTTTTGGAAATTATTTACTATATATATGTTACAATACCTCTTGAGAAATATAGGTAGTAATATTTATATCTATATAATATACAACAAAATTATTAAAATTTTATAAATATAATGATAATACATAATATATACGTTTTTTTGGTGTGCAGAATATTCACATATGGGCTTTAAGCCTAAAATCATAAACCTAATTATATTATAATATCATAGGCCCAACCCATAATATTGAATTTAAATTATAGTTTAATGGGCTCAGGCCTTAATCAACTCGGCCCATACCATAAACCCTAATCCTATCAATATTAATAATACAATGATAATAATAATAATAATAATAATAATAATAATAATAATAATAATAATAATAATAATAATAATAATAATAATTATAATATGCATATAGATTTATATATATATCAAGAATGTATCGGAGACAAATCTAATAACGAAACACAAATCTAGTTAAGGAATAATGGCCTAGAGCTCCCAGGAGTCAACTCACGGTAAATGGAACATCGAGATTTGTCTCAGCTAGCATCGTCATATAGTCTAAGAATGTTGGGCATAATGACTCCTAAAATTTTGGTTATCCAGTCAGGATTGGAGCAAAGTTGTCACGACTCGCACCCGCTTTTCGGATATCCAAGCCAGTCTACGCCGCAGAGTCGGCGGTAGAACGCTGTCAAGCCCGCAAGAAATAAATGCTCAAAATAAACTTTATTGCTCATTCACATTTCTAAATTTGATTACAACCTTTACAATATTTATAAATAAGAAAATACAAAGATTCTCACAATTAATGAAAATGATACAACAGCTATCTATCTCTAGGTTGACCTCAGCATACCCATGCCTTCCCGGTGCTAAGAATGATGGCAACTAAACCTGAAAAATGTTGGTTTTCAGTCAGAAATGGAACGAGTACAATCTCACAACAGAATTAATAAATGATGAAATCCATAAATCTGTAATAATACTAAGATAGATGATAAGGGATAAACATGAATCATGGTAGGAATCATGTGAGTAAAAGCAGGAAGACATGGTACACAAGGCAAGCAATGACAAGAAACTGTAATGCAGTAAGACTATCTCTAACAAGTGATTTGAAATACACTTTCGACATGTAAACGGCTAAGGGATAAATTCGGTACCCCGCACGTGAGTTATGCGACTGCTATCAGGCAAGAATAGACATTTTGTGGATGTTTTTGGTTATGTTTACATGTCTACTAATGTACTTCCCCCCCGGCTAGTACCTATGGATTCAGACAGGTCACGAACACGAAAATATATTGGTCACGAACAACATACAAGAATCCATAACTACTATTTCCTGTGACAAGCGTATCAAGAATCAACATGACATCAATATAAAACAATATTAACTACAAGAATTATAGAGATAATCAAATACGAAAACTATCAGAGATATACTCGGCTGAGGTCCTGCGCTAGTGAAACCGATAATACTATACCACTCAAACAGCCATAATCAGTCAACATATGCAAAAGTCTCAGGATGCTGAAATAAACATTACCAACATTCTCAGAATAGTCAAATTAGCTATAATTGTCTGTCCTTAAGTCCAATTCTGAACGCAGGGGCAAAACGATAATTTTGGGTCAAAACGGTGTCCGCCGTTGGATCCGCTTTGCATCAAAAAGCGTACCAGAGTCAACGGTCACTAAAGTCACTAAACTATATGTCTATGAATTCGTTTTGATGATACAAACCCAACCATATGTCCAAAGTTGGATTCTGGCGGACCGTGCACAAAATTGCCCGTTGAATCGGACCGTGGGACTCGCAAAATGGCGATCCGATCAACTGTCTCAGAATTGGACCAAACTTGGCATACATGACCAGAAAAATGATACGTCCTATTGGTGCAAGTTTCGTCTCGATCTGACGAACGTGCACAAAGTAATTGGGAAATTTGCACAGAGGCCGATACGGTAAATTTTGACGGATACGCATCAAATTCGTCGGGCACACGCGACCAATTTAAATTCCGTCAAAGCCCACATATCCACGAAGTCGATACACACCTTTTGATGCTTTCAGTTCGCGACCACGTCGCCCGGTTTGGCGGGACGCACGTCGTATCGAAGGTTTTTCTAGTTTTTAAAACAGGTTTTTCATGAACTTTACAATCAATTTTTTTTTTCTTATAACAAACGATAAATTAAACTACCAGAAGGGTTTTAAAGCCCTACATGTGGTCTGTAATTTCTATTCAGGAAGTTACCAAAGACTACTGCTAGATTAATCAGGATTTATTTCTGATCTTAGGGGTTTGGGCTGTCATGGGTCCTGTTTCGGGACAGGATTTTGTCGATATTGGCGTCAAGTTTCTGGGCGGGTTGTGACACTATCCTCAAATCCCCTTGGTGGGATCTCGAAAGGGTTATATAGGCTCTAAGAACTAATTTACGAAACGTAAAATGACGAAGTGTACGTGAAGAAATATAAACATGAAGTCGGTACCCGTCGATATGTGCTGCTCCCCTGAACTCGCGCGGCGGCGCGTGCCTACGCACGGACCTGGCTACGCGCGGTGGTTCCCAGGGTGGCACAGTTGCGCCAAGGCCGGGGTCGGCGCTGGGGGAGGTAGCGGCGGGTGTCGAGGAGTTAGGGTTTGCTTCTCGTTTTTTGATCTCCATACGTATATATGCTTGGTTACATATATGCGCTCGCTCGGTAAATATGTGCTTGGTTGGTTAGCATTGTGCGGCTTGGGCTGTCCTGGAAAGGCTGGGCTGCTAGCCTGTGGGGGGAAAGGGTTTAATTTCTTTTCTTTTTTTTTTATTATATACCAATACATATATTATATATATATATATATATATATATGATTATATATATATATTATATATAGATATTATATATATATATTTTTTTATATATATATAGATATATATATATATATATATATATATATATATATATAATATTAAAAAAAAAAAAAAAAAAAATATATATATATATATATATATATATATATATATATATATATATAAAGCCTAATTTTTGTATATCACGAATATGCTTATATATACGCACAAAAAAAAAAAAAATATATATAAATAGATAAATAAATAAATAAATATAGAGAAGAGAGATGGCACGGGTGAGGAGCGCCCCTCGGTTCCCGAGCAGAGCCACTGCCCCGCCGGCGTTCCCCCTCGCCTCGCGGCGTTCCCCCCATCCTCGCCTCGCCGGCGTTCCCCCGCCCCGTCCGGGGTTTGGGGGTTGGTTGGCCAGTCGGCGTCCCGGCCGGCCACTCCGTTCGGCCTCTTCGCCCTCGGGGGAGGCACCGCCTGGCCTCCCCCCATGTGGAGCCCCCCGCCACTCGCCGGCCTTCCGCCGCGTGGCCCGAAGGCCTCCTCGGCGTGCTCCCGGGGACCGCGCGATAGGCGCCGGAAGCCCCCTCCGGCTCCGGGGTCAGCCGCTCCTGGTGGCCCCGCCTGCTCCGGCGCCTCCGTATTTCCCCTCGCGGAGCCGTCCCCTTTCCCGGCGCGCCAGACTTGGCCTGGCCACCGGCGCCGCCTCGTCTCCCACCAGTGAGCTATCCATCCCCGACGCCTGATGCTCGGCATGCGCTCCCCGCTGCTCCGGCGTCCTCCCGCCTCCTCCTCTACGCCTCGCCCCTGCAGTAGCCCCTCTCTCGGATGGGTCCTCCTTGCGGCTCCCCGCGTCCGCCTCCCACTCCGCCGAGAGGCAGCCTCTCTCTTCCCACTCCGGGTTACACCCTCCCATTGCGCGTGGCGATCCCCCTGGGCGCACCCGCTGCCCCTCCGCTCGAGAGCGCAGTGTCGTGGACGGCTCCTCCGCTCCTTATGACCTTAGAAGCTCCGGGCGCGTTGGAGGCCACCCCCCTGCCGCTTTTGACCGGCCCTCCTTCGCCGAAATCCTCCTCGCGTGGGCTCCGGTTTGTCGTCGCCTGCTGGTCGTCGAAGGTATCCACGGCTTATCCCCGGAGGTCGAGCTAAGCCCCCTCGTTTGGCGGGCTGCCCTCCCCATCCTTTCCCTTCCCCTTTAACCCACTCTCCTCCCTGTTCGTCGATGGGTCACCCCCGGCAGCCGTCGGCGTCCCGTTCCCCCTCTCCCCGCCGGCGGGGGGACCGTGGCCCCGCGCCGCCCGCTCCTCGAGCCGTACGCGGCTCTGTGCGCTGGTCCTCGTGCCGCGCGCCTGGCTCCGGGCGCTGAACCGCCCCTTGGGCCCCGCGCCCTTGGGCCACGCCACGCGCCCCCCACCCTGCGTTCTCGGGACACACGCGGATTTCAAATTTCGAATTTTTCAAATTCAAATTTGAATTCCAATCCCAAAAAAAAAAAAAAAAAAAACTCCCCTATGGCAGTATGCCACCCCCCCTGGGCCGAGCGCCCTCAACTGCCTTTGCATTTATTCGCTCACCCGCTTAGTTTTCAAATTTTGAAATTTTCGAAATTTGAATTCCACCTTTATGTATTTTCTACTGCGTCTTACAGGGCTTTTTTGTGTTTTTGTCCCTGGCATCTGTACTGCTCCTTTCGAGCCACCTTTATTATTCAATAAAATGTTGTTAAAAATATATATATATATATATATATTATATATATATATAATAATATATATATATATATATATATATATATACGCTTAGGGCATCCCAATTTTTCGGAAGGCGATTCCCAGGCGATTTCTGCTCGGGGAGATGTTCTCGACGGGGGGCTCTGCCCCCGGATGGCTTGACGGCGGGGGTGGCCGGCCACCCACGTCCTCGGGGGTGGCGCCGCCCCTGAGGGGGCCAGACGGCAGCGAGGATGTTCTGCAGGCGCTGGGTCGGCGGGGGCTCTGCCCTCCGGTTGGCCTGTCGGCGGGGGTGCCCGGACACCCACGTCTCTCGGCGGGTGGCACCGCCCATGGAGGGGGCCAGACGGCTGCTGGCGATGGGTTGGCTCCGGTGGGAGGCTCGGAGCCCACGTCTTCGCGGCTGCGACTCCGGTGGTCTCCGGCCACCATGGCCGGGTCATGGGGTCCGACGGGGCCATTGGGAGTTTGCCGGTGAACTCCATTATGTCGGGCTCGACGGCGGTAGGCTATTTTCGGTCGAGAGATCCCAGCCACATGGGAAGGCGCACGACGTTGACCGACGTCCAAAGGAGTGTTCCGCTTCCTGGAGGTGGTCCATGCGGTGCAGATCGGTTGGAGGTTGAGTCGGGGGGCTCCGGCCCTTCGGGCACTTTGAGGGTGGAACCTCCGGTTGTGGAGAGAGCCACATCGAAGGTGGCAAGTGGAGGGACGGGTATGGCACGGACCTTCGCTTGCGGTCACGGGCGGATCCGCGTCGGCGTCATCGGGTGGACTTCCGTCCGACCATTGTCTCAGATGGACGGAAGGTGGTTGTATTTTCTCAGTCAGACATGGAGGCTCTCACGGCGCCATGTGGATTAGACCTGATTGGCAAGTTTGTGCGGCGGAGACTCCCGGTAGAGGCTATTAGTAAGGCCTTCGATTCGCGGGGTTTCAGGGGGTTGATCGACGTGAAGGCTATTGATGATCGACACGTCCTTATTCGGCCTCATGTCGAGAGTGACTTTCTCAGACTAAGGTCTAAGGACTGTTGGTTCGTTGGTCGGGTTTCGATGATGTTATTCCGGTCGTCGGTGGACTTTTTGTCGCTGAGAGAGGACCCTCGGGTTCCAATATGGGTGGCCTTCCCCGGGCTTCCACACTGCATGTTTGATACCAATACAGTTCTTTCCATCGTATCTGGCCTCGGCACTCCGCTCAGTACTGATCGGGCTACGGCTTCCTTTTCTAGGCCGAGGGTGGCCAGAGTTTTGGTTGAAGTGGACATAAGTAAACCACTTCAACATGAGGTGTTCTTCCAGCTGCTTGATGGAGTCTGCTCGCAGCCTGTTGTTTACGAGCGGAGGCCTCTATACTGTGTCTCTTGTGGCCACCATGGTCACGTTGAGAGTGCTTGTGGGCGACCCCAGGTGGAGCCTTCCTCCGTGGGAGTGGCTGATAAACCGCCCATCCCCGACGGCCTTGCTCCAGAAGTTGTGCGTGAGGAGGACGGTCCGGTGGGTGGCCGTGGGATTAGCAGGGGTCGTCGGAGGAGACGTTCAAGGCGCGAGAAAGGGAAGGGGACACGGCAGATTTGGAGGCGCATCGGGGGGCGTGATGATAGCCGGGAATCACGCAGCACGGATTGCGCGGGAGTATAGTTACTCGTACGAATTCTGTTTCGCCTTCCTGGCACGTGGGGGAGTCTTCCTCGGGCCAGCTGGCTCTTTGGTCGGATGACGGGCGGCCCATGATGGAGGGACGCAGCGATCCAGGCTCTAGCCTAGATGGGCAGGTGGGCCCTGAGCGGGGCTTTGGGCCTATTGATTATCGGTTCTTCCTATTATTATTCATAGCCAGCTGGTACAGGGAGTTATAGCGACTGATTCGGACATCGAGGATCGTAGCTTGGTGGTATGGAGGAGGCCGGTCACGGTCCTCTACCCGGCTGGGGTTATGACTCAGCTCCGGGTGATGATATGGTTTCCCTACCCGAGGTTAGACCTTCCACTTCTATCTCGAGGGTCGGGAAGTTGACTGGCAGATGGTTCCTTATGAAGAAGGCGGCTGGTAGGCGGAGGAAGTCATTGGCTCCTCAGTCGGATCGTCTGCTTCGATCACATGCTTCCCGAGTTAGGCGGGACCCCAAGAGGGTCCATGGTTAAATTCCTTATCTGGAATGTTCGGGGGACGGCGAACAGAGCTACCTTATCCCGTCTCAGGTCCTTGTGTCGGACCAACTCTATTCAGGTTCTTGCCATTATTGAACCCAAGGTGATATCCTCTAAGCTTCTTTCTTATCAACTGAGGTTGGGTTTTGATGATAGCTTTTGCAATGATAAGGGTAATATTTAGGGTTTTCTGTAAATCGGGTCTAGGAGTCATTTGCTCTGACTCCTGTGATCAGGCTATCACGGTACAGCTTTCTTTGAGTTGTTTTTCGCTTCCGGTGCGGTTGTCTATAGTGCATGGTGCAGGGACACGGCAGGGAGGAGGACTATGTGGAGGCATCTTCTGGACGTTCAAGCTAGGGACATTGCCATGCCCTGGGCGGTGGGCGGGGATTTCAATATCATTGCATCTCCGGATGAGAAGTTTGGAGGCCGACCTCCTGACACGAGGGCTATTGTGGACTTCCTCGATTTTGAGTTGGCTGCCGGGCTATCCGATGTCGGTTACAGAGGTAGCATCTATACTTGGGTGAACGGGCAGACGGGGCTTGATCGACAGGGTTCCCGCCTCGATAGGTTACTAGTGACGGGTAGTTGGTTGGATGGTGTTCAGGTTTCTTACGAGCACCTTAATCGGGCAGAATCTGATCATTCTCCTCTCTTGATATCCTGCCAGCCAGCTTCTCCCCCTATGCGCAGAGGCTTCCGTTTTCTTGATTTCTGGACTTCTCATCCGGATTTTCTTCAGATTGTGGCTCGGGCATGGAACTCATGTTGGCATTATGATGCGACTTGAAAGGTTGGGCATGCGCTTGAGGACGACGGGGCATGTGCTGGCTGGATGGAGCAGAGCTACTTTCGGAGATGTTTTTCAGGAGGTCCGTCGGGCCGAGGACGCTGCATTGGCGGCGGAGCAGGATTATGAGCTTCATCCTTCGGAGAGGGGGAGGGCTTCCTGGATGGAGGCCGTTGCCAGATTGAAGCAAAAGGTCCAGGTTGAGGAGTCTTTCTGGAAACAAAAAGCCAGATTGAAATGGGATCTGGAAGGAGATAAGAATACTCGTTTTTTCTATGAGTGCACCAGGAGCAGGCAAAGAAAGGCGGGTATTCAGAAGATTATTCGGGCTGATGGATCAGAAACTGGGTCTTCCGAGGAGGTTGCGACGGAGGCTTCTTTATTCTTCTCGAAGCTGTTTAGAGCTGAGCCTATTTCTGATGAGGATGCCTTCCTCGATGTCATCCCTAGTATCATTTCTATGGAGGATAATTCTGATCTTCTTCGCAGACCTGACAGAGCGGAGCTGTTGGAGATTGT
This sequence comes from Iris pallida, assembly GCA_029216955.1. Classification (NCBI taxonomy): domain Eukaryota; kingdom Viridiplantae; phylum Streptophyta; class Magnoliopsida; order Asparagales; family Iridaceae; genus Iris; species Iris pallida. The sequence continues at coordinate 133,174 of JANAVB010018951.1, forward strand.
TCGGGGGATGGACCCGGCTAGTGGCGTCGGACCGGATGGCTTTTCTGGGAGATTCTTCTCAGTTTGTTGGGACATTATTGCTGCGGATGTGGAGGAAGCCGTTGGTTCATTTTTCTTGGGTGCACGTCTTCCGGGTTCCGTTTCGGATACCTTTTTATTTCTTATCCCCAAAGTCGAGCACCCGAGGAACCTTTCTGATTTCCGCCCTATTAGCCTTTGCAATTTCTGTAACAAAATTATCTCCAAAATTACTGCATGCAGGTTGCGGGAATACCTTCCCCAAATTATTTTACCGGAGCAAAGTGCTTTTGTTCAGGGGAGAGAGATTGTGGACAACATCATTATTGCCCAGGATATGGTGGCTTCGATGAGGGAACCAAACCGTGATGGAAATGTTGCTATTAAGCTGGACATGCAGAAGGCTTATGACAGAGTCAACTGGCATTTCCTCCTGAGGGTCCTTCGGAGATTTGGTTTTAATGAGGTCTTCTGTGATCTTATTTATCGTCTCCTGGCGGATACACGGTATGCGGTTCTTCTCAATGGTGCTCCTACAGATTTTTTCTCGGCGTCTAGAGGGATCCGGCAGGGGGATCCTCTCTCCCCGGCCCTCTTCATTATTGCTGCGAAGGTACTATCTCGGAACCTCAAGCTTCTTCAAGAATCCAATAGGAGATCTTCATTTCACACTCCGATTGGGGGACCGTGTATCTCGCACTTGGCTTATGCGGATGATGTTCTTATCTTTACTTCGGGGGATATTACTGGATTGCGTGCTCTCCAGCAAGTACTGCTTAGGTATGAGGCTGTTTCTGGACAGAAGATCAATTATTTTAAATCTGCCTTTTATACTGTGACACCATTGGGTGTGGATCGTGCTCGAACTATTTCTTCTCTCTTCGGATTTAGTACCGGTACCTTGCCATTCTCTTATTTGGGTTGCCTGTTATCTTGCGGGGAGAAGGAATGCGGGGATGTTTACCTATTTGCTGGATAAAATCCGCTCGAAGCTTACGGGTTGGCAGAACAAGATTCTTTCTCCAGGGGGTAAGTTGGTCCTCATTAAGAATGTTCTTTCTTCTATCCCCATGTACACATTGGCTGCCTGTTGTCCTCCCCGGGCCGTTCTCAGGACGATTGAGAGGATGTTTGCGGCTTTCTTCTGGGGTAGCAAGGATGGGGTGGCTAAGAGGAGTTGGTTGGCATGGCGGTTCGTCACTCGGACTAAGTCCGAAGGAGGCCTCGGGATCAAGTGCCTGAATGATATTATGGATGCATTCTCTATGAAGCTGTGGTAGAAGTTGAGGCATGGAAAGGGCCTTTGGGTGGAGCTTCTTAAATCGAAGTACTTTCGTAAGCGTCATCCTTGTGATGCGTTTATGACTTCTAAGTGCTCCCATATTTGGCGACAGGATTTTGCGGGGGAGGAAATTGGCGGAACCGTTTATCTCGCTTAGACTTGGCGTGGTGACGGCTCAGCGAGGTGTGAGGCTTGGATTCCGGGGGGGCCTCGGTTGGATAGTGTTGCTATTCCACTGGCTGGGGGAGTGACTTCTGGGACCAGGCGCGGCATGGGGAGACGGCCTCGGGGGCGGAGTCGAACACAGGTGAGGGAGTCGGCTGATGTCGGTTTGGGCACTGGGGAGCTTCGGAGGTCGGCTAGATTGGCCGGGAGAAGGGTGGTTCTTCTCCCCACGTACGGTGATTGTTCGGGTTCTTTCGGATAGGGGAAGAAAGATCAGAGATTCGAGGGCGAGAAATTCTGATAATGGAGGTCCGGCTATTCGTTCTTTTTGGACAGCTTCTGGTTGGGATCTATCTTTGTTTTCGGATCAGTTTGGAGTAGAAGGCAGCGGGGCGGCTCCGAGAGGCGAATCTGACTTGTACTGCGGCTCCTGATTCTCTGGCTTGGGGGTGAGCGGAAAGGTTCTTTTACGCTGGCTGCGGCTTGAAGATGTTATCGGACTACTCACCCTACATCATCCCTCTTCTCTAATATTTGGGGCAAATGTATTCCGGCGAAGTGGAGCATTCTGATGTGGCGGGTTTGTCATAACCGGCTTCCTACTGATGACATCCTTCAGAAGATTAGCTTCCATCTGGCTTCCAGGTGTCATTGCTGTCAGGTTGGACATGGGGAGAACCTTCAGCATTTATTTTTCTACGGGGATCTTGCTATGTCGGTATGGTCTGCTTTCCGGAGTTTCTTCAAGGCACGAATGCATAGTGACTTTCTGGTCTTTCTGCAAAGATGGTGGCGGGGTCCGGGCAGTCATCATCGGAGATCACTGGCAGGTGCGATAATTTGGGTGCTTTGGAAGAACATGAACAAGCATCGGTATGAGGGACGTGGTGCTGGAGCGGACTTCTTGGTTTGGGAGGTGAAGAGACATTTTCGGAAGTCGCTTTCGAGTTGTCGTCACCTTCCGTCTATTCCACATTGGGCTTTAGAGTAGTGCTTTTATTCTGTTTTCTTTCTTTTGTACTTGTTACCATGAGGTCGGATGTACTCATTACCCTCTTTATCAATAAAGGTAAGTTTTCAAATATATATATATATATTATATATATATATATATATATATATATATATATATATATATATATTAATAGTACATAAATTCAACCAAATATATGTTTAGGAAATATTCACTATAATTTTCAAATAATATATATATCTATATTAAAAAAAATTGACTAAATATAGTTTTCAAATTATTATGTATAAATTATTTTCTAGTGTTTACGTAAAATTACTTTAAATATTATTTTCAAGTAATATTGATGATTTCTAAAATAGTATAAGTATGTATTCTCCACAAAACTCCACATTGATATCCCCATTTGATCATGACTAATTCCATAATCATATTTCGTCACAAATTATGACTAATGACACGTTCATATTTCTCGTGACTCTCGGACCATTACAATCGAATATGGCTACTGGACAAACAGGTCTTGATGGAACACCGCACCACACCAGGCATCACCTCAGGCAAGACACCTTGCCTTTACTGTTTACTTTCTTGCTCAATATCATGCATGTTTTATTTCTTATCAAGTTATTGTTTCAAAGCGATATGTAGATGCAAATTACTATACCTATTTTTCTTTATGCAATTGGCTTAGAGTTAAGGAACTACCATATGTTTAGAGCATCTCATAAACTGTCACGATGTGCCACGAGTTGTGTGTAAGTTATGAGTCGCATATAGCTTCGGACTTGCGTACCGATCGTATATCGGTGCGTACAGGCCGTGCGTTAGGATATGACTGCTAATAGATTTGTGTAAAAGACTTGGCAGTTATTAAGGATTAAACAGTCGTGGAGACGGCGATGTATAGTATCATGGAGAGGGAGGAGACAGTTATTAGCGTAGGGGCTACATGTTCAGTATACACAGATTTGGGCCGATAGCGTCTCGTATGAGCGTTACTTACTGCCCCGGGAACGATAGTGACTCGGATGAGCGCTACTTTCTGCCCATGGCCGATAGTATCTCTTATGAGCGCTACCTACTGCCACTCTTTATCCCTCTATGATGAACACCTAAGCTCCTGCGTACAACGTTGTCTTCTAAAGTGCATTATTCCACATAGAATGGTTAGGGACCTCTACTCATATATATTTTCTGTTGAGCTCTTACTATTCAGTTTATGGCATGATATTATGTGTCTTGTTACGTCCCTCTAAGGACCTGGTGATCTCTCCAGGTGGTGTTTTATAATTTCTTGCAGGTCCTCGGCTAAGGCATGTATTCCTTCTTCCGTGAGGATTGCTCTTGGACTCGTCACTTGCTTCGCTCAGCCAATTCTTCCTTTGTATATTTTTATTTTAAATTGTTGGTAGTAGATATGTCTCCGCCCAACGTTTGTACCAATGACTATTTGATTGTATCATTAAACCTTTATATTTGTGGATGAGATTTAGGGTCCGTTTGGTTTGCAGGATTGGACAACGTAATGTAATTGGCATTACGTTGTCAATCTAACTCGGATGTTTGGTTGGACAAAAAAATTAGATGTAATGTAATCGCGATTACAAGTTTGATTACATTACATCAGTTCTTCTAAACTCAATTACATCATAAAACCTATGTAATCGCAATTACATTACAACTTAAGCGGAAGGTTGGTATGCTATAATTTGGTCTTTTTGTTCGTTTTTTTGTCATTTTTGTTGTTTTTTTGGTTGTTTTTGTCGTTTTGTTCGTTTTTGTCGTTTTTGTTATTTTTGTTCGTTTTGGTTGTTTTTGTTTTTTTTTGTCGTTTTTCCTTTTTTGTTTTTTTGTCATTTTTGTGTTTTTATTCGTTTTGCCTCTTTTTAGTTTTTGGTTATTTTTTGTCGTTTTGTTTGTTTTGTCATTTTTGTTCGTTTTTGTTTATTTTGTCGTTTTGCTCGTTTGGGCCTTTTTTTCGATTTTGGTCGTTTTTGCACAGTCTTGGCCATTTTTGTCGCTTTGCACTTTTTAAATTTTTTGTCGATTTTGTGTTTGTTTTTGTCATTTTGTTCGTTTTTTGTTTATTTTTTTATCGTTTTTGCTCGTTTTGGGCCGTTTTTTTTTTCGATTTTTGGTCGTTTTGCACATTCTTGGCCATTTTTGTCGTTTGCACTTTTAAATCTTTTTGTCGGTTTTGCACTTTTTATTGATTTGCTTATTTGCACGTCTTTTGCCTTTTTGCATGCTTTTTTATTTATCGTTTTGGTCAATTTTTTACGTTTTTATCGTTTTTTGTCGATTTTGCACATTTTTGCCATTTTGCATGTTATTTATCGATTTTTGTCGATATTGTACGTTTTTGACCATTTTTCACGTTTTATCGTCTTTTATCGTTTCGGTCGATTTGCACGTTTTTTGTCGTTTTTTTATTTATCCTTTTTGCTTTTTTTGGTCTTTTTTCACTTTTATGTCGTTTATGCTCGTTTTCTTTTTGTTTGTTGTTTTGTCGTTTTTGTTCCTTTTGTTTTTTGGATTTTTTTGCAAGTTTTTTAATTTTTGTCGTTTTTTACTCGTTTTAATTCCTCTTGTTTTGGTCTTTTTCGTATTTTCGTTTTTTGTCATTCTGTTCCCTTTATCGTTTTTTATTTTTTTTGCTCTTTTTTGTATCTTTTGTCATTTTTTTCTTTTTGTCGTTTTGGTCGTTTTTGTTCGTTTTTGCCCTTTTTGTTTTTTTCGTTTTTCGTCTTTTTTTCCTTCATTATTGTGATTTTGTCAATTTTTTTGTTTTTCATTTTTTTATCATTATTGGTCACTTTTATGGTTTTCACATTTTTGATTTTTTTTGTGTTTTCTTTTTTACGCTTTTTCATTTTTGGTTTTTTTTCCTTCCGTTTGTTCGTTTGTCATTTTTTGTATTTTTTTTTTTGTCGTTTTTTCGTTTTTGGTCCTTTTTTTAGCAGAACCATTTTTCCCTTATTATTTATATTATTTTTTATTTTTTTTTTTCTTTTTAAATTTTTAAAAATTTTAGTGATCCACTTTTTTAATTTTATGTTGTATTTAAAAAAATATTAAATTAGAAACTTAATTACATTACATGGTAAACCAAACATATGAATGCAATTAACATTACATTACATGGTTGATTACATGTTTCAACCAAACATAGTAATGTAATTGTAATTCCATTGCATTACAAACTCAATTACATTACAAACCCAATTCCATTACGATTACGATTACATTACAATGAACCAAACGAACCTTAGTTGTCATGGCTTTCTACATTTTACAGCTTATGTATGCATATGAACATTTCATATACTCATATGTATACAGCTGGCATGATATGTATCTAGTCCCAAGTATTTGGGACTGGGGCGTTATAGGGAAGACCCCTAAGCTGAAGAACTGGCATCTGCATTCAGGGTGTTGAGTATCAAGAATTTGTCCATGTACATTTTCCCCAGTATGATCTACCTAAGACCCAGAGAGCCGTGTTAACGTCTCGGAAGATAAGACCTATTATGCCTGATGAATGGGGAACCCCTCATAAGTTTTGATTATGTTCCTCACAAAAGAACCAGCCTTCTTGTTTGGCGATGCTATCAAGAAAGACCGCCAGCCTAAGGCAAAATGCGAAAAATAAGTGTATTAAAGCGGAAGCAGATTGATTCATCTTACTGAACTGACGAGACATCTGTCGCTATCCGCTATGCTCATGACAGTCATCCTCACAGTATGGTCTGGGACCTAACTCCTTTCCAGCAGGCCAAGGTGGAAGAATATGCCACAGACTAGGTCCCCAAAATAGGGATATATTCTATATCTCATCGGAGAGAAGCAACACTCACCTGAGGGGCCTAAAACCCAGGTGTGTGCCTCCTGAGGATTCTTCTCTGCTAATCCCAGTGAGAATTCCCTTCTTCGCGAACTTGTTTGCTAAGGCTGAAAGGTATCCAAATAAGAATATACGGCTGACAGGTCTAATAAGTCCAGAGAACTAACGTCGGACCAGTCTTTTAATCTGTGCTCTGAACAAATTTTAAAGATAAACTGCTGGACTTGGAACTTTATGAGCCAATCCATACTACTTCCTATGGAATTCGTACCAATCCCCACTTATATTTAGCCTTAGCAGAAAGATACAACAGTAGAACGAGCACTTTTATGACCCCTCACGGAGAGATAGGCCTCATTCTTCATGAGATATAGTATATCTCTCATCTGCCAATAGGTGAAAATCCGTAAGAAGAGTATGTGCCAACCAATGAATAATTAGATGCCCTTGCTGAGAAGAACCCAAGAATGGTTGCAGTCTTCAAGGAATTATTATGCCACTTCATGATCTGCACCGTTTCTATAAAAGCCACCACATGGAACATGTTATTTATCCAAATGGTTGGCATATTTATTTTTGGGCCGCATTCATGAAGACAAGTTACAAGAGCACCTGGACTGCGATCCTAACTTCTTTGAGCGTTAGACGCAGTACATTCAGAAATTGATAGAAAGATCCTGGCATGCTGATAAAGATTTGACAGAGGATCGGGAAGGATTTACAACTGGTACCCATTGAAACTTATGTCAGACAAGGTGGAAGGACAATGTCTCTAGAAGCAGCTCTGGCTGGCTTTTTATCCTTGTGGGCTGCTACGATTTGTGGTCCCGGAGCCAGTATTTTTGATAGGATTCATCGCGGTGTACTGTTCTCCGCCGTGCGCTTAGTATTCAGGCACAAGATAGATCTTCTCTCTGCAATGACCTGTCGTTTGAATGCGGGTCTTCGCTCTTTCACATATACCATGATGATAAATCCCAATACCCGGGATAATTTCCCCGTACTGAGATGACATATACTTATCTGTTCGGCTGGTTGTTGCTACACAACCCTATTTTTATGGATCCGACTTTAGGCGTTGCAGGAGGAGACTTCATTAGCCGTTTTGCCACAAGCCGGTGGAAAGTGAACTCTCTTACCGACTGCCGAAAGGCGTTAAATATGGGTTTAGAATGGAAATTCTACTGCGTTCCTCCACCTCAAGGAACCAAGAATCTTCCTCCTTTGCAGATGGATCTATAGCCTATGGTTGTCCGTCCACCACCAGCTGCCTTCATGTGGTTGAAGATGATCAGGCCTTCCCACCTGGTGTATCAATTTGGTGGTGAATGTAGCCTGGAACCATACCTGCCTAGCCGGTTTTCTCGCCAATTGGCTATGATCAAATGCATGTAGGCAACGCCACTACTTGTTTACAAGCTTCCGGCTATTTGATTGATGGCGCTAGAGGATGGGGATATTACAGCACCAGGGGTACTAAAAGCTACTTTCTCTATGCCCAATGCTACTCCAGAGATGGGCCCGCGTATGTTATATACATATACGAACTTTTATACCTCGGCCAATACTTTTTCGAGGGATTCACCCTGTCAAATAGTTTTGCAAGTGACAAACACTCACGGTTGGGGACCAGAACTACCCTGGAATTTCGAGAAATTGAAGAGAATGCTTAGCCGATGAACATTTTGAAGCTACCCTTGTCGGTCTCCCTGACGAGGTAAATGATCCACTGGATATTTCTCTCAAGAAGCGAAAGAAAAATCTCCATAAAAAGTGACTAGCAAAAGATGAAAAGTCAGGGAGTCACCTACACCTTCTTTCCAGTTAAACGTCCTCCTCCTTAAGGGAAAAAGACGAAGGAAGCAGCGCTTGTTATTACTGAACAGCTTGCAGCAAGGACTAAATCTCACACGACAAGCTGAAGCAGGGATTTCCTCTGGAGAACAGGGACAACCTCTTCTCCAATCCCAAAAGAAGATAAGAACCAGATGTGCACGATGAGCCTTTTGAATCCGAAGGATCCCCTCCAATGCCACTTAAGCACAAAACAATGAGGAGGTTGTTGACAATCGAGGTTAAGCAACAAAAGACTGCAACTTCACTTACTTCTTCAATGCCAGGACAGTCCCCTTGTCAACCAGAGTTGTTTTTTCTGTCGTAATTCCTACTCCTCACAAGTAATATTCTTTCTTACCAATCATTAATTTACTAGAAATTTGTATTAGTATATATATATTCTCTTCAGAGACTCCATCGTTGCATGTTTTGGTCTCAAATGTTGTAGCGGAAGAACCAACATCTTTAAAGGTCACTGCTCCAGCGGTTGCACTTGTTGTGGCAGGAGTAATGTTCCCATCATCAACCAAGGATGCTCCGAAGATGGGAACTCCCGAGGAGGTATTTCCCTCAAATGTTCCTCTTCTTCTGAACTCTCTCTGGAAGGCAAGGAGATGATAGAGGCACTAGATGATTGCAATTTCGGCGATGATCTGCTTGAAGAAGAAGATAATGAAAATCCAGTGGCTGAGAATAGCCAAACTACCATTAAGGGTAAAGAATACCCTGTTGAAGATAAAGACCATCAAAGCCTTAAAGATAATGAAGAAGTTGATGCTGAGGAGCTCCAGACTCCAACTGAAGTTGCTGAAACAAAAGGGGTGGAAGCAGCTGCAGCCCCAGGTGGCCAAGTTGACTCAGAGGTCGGAACAGGCCATTTATGTCAGGTGGTTCGGAGGCTGGGAGCAGCCAGGCAGTTGTCTCTGAGAACACCATGACAAGGCTCCGTACAGAGCTAGACGTGCTTCGTGAGACCCCATATCTACTGCCAGGCTCAGGTAAATTTTTAACTTTTATTTACCCTACCTCCTTTGATGATGTATAAAGATTGTGCTTCTTGATTTGCAGAAGGTCCGTAAGGATGATTGCAGTAGCTCCATCTACTGCTTTCAGCTTTAGCTCGACCATGGCTCCTTTGGACATAGGGACTCAGGCTGGAGAAGGAAGATCCTCGATGATGCCAGCTCTAAGATCTTCTGGTTCCCAGACTGTGATTCTTCCATCTTCAGCAGAAGGAGGAATTCAGGCTGAAGTATCAACTCCTGGTGTATCGGCGATGAACAAAGCCGTCGTCAAGACTTACACTACTTTCTTTGCCTCCCTGGGAACTCTGGTTCAAATGGTCTTGGAGAAAGGCCACCCTACGAGTCAGTGAAGATAACTATATCATTTATCATCAATGTTATCCGCAATCTTGGTGATTTGGATAGAGTTAGCTTCTTGGAACACATTCTGGATACGCTCGAAGAGTCAATCAAATCCTACCAAGATTTGATGAGGGGTAATATCCAGAGGCCCGTAGATGCCGAATGTGAGGCAATGGCTCGTGAGTCTGCAGCACGACAAGCAGCCTTGGAAGAGTTTGTCGTTGCCTTCTCCACGTGCTCTACAGAAATGGATGCTGGCATTGTTGAAGTTGCTTCCTCTGTTGAGCATTATAAAGCTGAAGCCACAGAAAGAGAGGAAGGAGGTTATTGAATGCCAAACTCGTCTCCAAGAACTAGAGGCCGGGATAGCCAGGCTTTGCGAGACGCTTGGAGCAGCCCGGAAACAATAAGAAGAATTACTTGAAATGCACCAGGTTGCTACAAGCCATCTAGATGATCTGAGACGGCAATGAGAGGAGTTTGTTCAAGTTCAAGCTGCAGAAATCGAACGCCGAGTTAGCTCTCTGCAACCTTTTGATCCAGAATCTGGAAGAGCTTTGGAGGCAAAGGGTACTCGACTCCAGAACTGAGAGGGATGCTACTCTGAAGAGGATGATAACTGAACTCAGCACTCAGCCTCCCAATTGAAACTATCCAGATTGTGACAACTTTTTGTTTGTTCTTTTGAATGTATAATTTTGTGACTTTGCACGTCTTTTGAATAAAAATTGATGATTTTTTGTGGCTCTATTACTTATTGCGTATCTGTTTAAGACACAAGTAATAGATATGAGTAAGAAATATATTCAGAGGTACCGGACATGACATATTTCTTGAAAATAATAATACTTATTATACTGTTCAGAGAAATATGGACATAACAGAATATAACTTATAATATTGTCATTTCGAAGATGACATCATCAGAGGTAATATGGACGTGACGAGCCATTAATGTAGATATCAGAATTCAGAGGTGATGTAGACGTGAATCATGTATCTATTGATTATCCTTGAGCTAGTTGGGACTCAAGACATGATATCTTTTAAAACAACTGGGTTTCAAAAGATGATGTTTGCAATGATGTGGTAAATGATGTTGATGGATAGACTCCGCTGGGGATTCAAAGATTTTGTCACGAACCGCATCCACTTTTCGGATACGAAGCGTGTCAAGCCCAGCCTATGCCGTAGTGTCGACAGTAGTACGGTCTATACACAAGTCACGGCAATGGTAATCTATATCTCATCCACGGAATAATCAAATCACAAACAAGATCCATGAATAAGAAATGAAATGGACAATAATGAATAAAGTGAATATCAAGAATCAATGTCACGTCCGGTGGACACAAATCCACTACCAATAGATGGAAAGAAAAAAGTACATAAAATACACTAACTGAATAAAACTGCTACTCAAGACAACCTCAACTGCAAAGCTCCGCGGACTGGTGCTGACTCGACCTGCTCAACTGCTCTTGAATCAAACTGGCTAAACCTGAAGAGATCATCAGGTCCTCAAGGACTAGCAAGATACATAAAAAAGCCTTTCTGACAGTTTATTATGCATGGAGAAAAATACAGAATAAACAAGTAAAACGGTGCAATGAATAAAGCACGAATCTACACTGTCTACACATAAATGAACTGTTGAACGAGGACGAAAGAACTCATGTTAAGATGTCAACGGATGACCAAATAGATACTCAAACCCTCGTCCCTAGTGTGGACTCGCAGGTTGAAAACTACTAACCCGCGCCCTGTGTGGACTCGCAGGTTAGCATCACCCTCGTCCCTAGTGTGGACTCGCAGGTGTGAACATATATAAACCCGTCCCTAGTGTGGACGCAGGTTAGCATCACCTCGCCTAATGTGGACTCGCAGGTGTGAACCATATACTACTAACCCTTGTCCCTAGTGTGGACTCGCAGGTTAGCATCACCCTCGTCCCTAGTGTGGACTCGCAGGTGTGAACAACTGCTAACCCGGGTCCCTAGTGTGGACTCGCAGGTTAGCTTAAGACTCAGATAACTACTAACCTTCGTCCCTATTGTGGACTCGCAGGTTAGCTTCAAGGTTTCAAGACACGGAGAAAAAGCATTTTGGTTCACGACTCACGACACGACTCGATCAAGGCTCAATGAATACATCCAATAAGATACAAAGCTAACTGTGAACACGGTCTATATAGCAATGACAACAAGTATATAAACAGGATATGAAAGATACATGCAATAATATGAGAAAATTATATAATAAAAAGACAGTGCACGTAAATAAAGTTGTGTAGAAAGGCAAGGTATACTTGCCTGCGGTCTTGAGCTGTTGGCACGGGCCAAATGTTGAGTCAAAAGTCCAGAACCTGTTAGCGGGAGGTCGAAAGCCCTGCTCTGGGATTCCTGACGGCCAACTCTACGAGCAAAAACAGGGATAGGTAAGGTTTTTGCGGAAGGGTGAATCGAGGGTCCTGCCTATATATATATATATACATAAATCGATAAGATCAAAATCGAGTTTAGATCAAATCTCACGATTTGAATCCAGGGGGAGATCGATATGTTGCCTAGCCGTATACTTTGAAATGTTGGAATTTCACTAAGCCCCCTCCCAATCTGATTTTGCAGATATGGCCTCCCCTCTTCACAAAACTAAGTCCCTGTTATATATACACATGTTCCCTATAAATAAAACCTTTATAAATAGAATATGTTAATCTAGAAAAGAAAAAAACAAGCCAAAATCATTATTTAGGTCAATTAATTTATTAATAAATAAATAATTAATTAATTAAAAAAATTGATTTCAAAACAGAACGGGGTTTACATCCTACCCACCTTAAAACAATTTTGTCCTCGAAATTCAATAAGTTACGATCTATTAGAAAGAATAGTCTACGCTACTGCGATTCAGAAACTCACAAACCAATATCACTATTAGTCTACCAATAATATTACTACTGTAATCTACTATGACTTTCGTCAGCTCCTCCTGTAGTCGGTGGAGTGTTCAGTAAAGTGTTGTTCCTGTCTTGAGAATCCATTTACTGCAACAAAGAAAACGTTAGACGGTATGAAGATTTCAAGCAGGATGCAAGTCAAGGATTCAATAGAAATCAAGGACAGAGATCAATATTGTTTTTAAGACACGTGGATGAGATCCTATGTTTCTAATCCTATGTGCAGGCTCACGACGGTACAGTGAGTAACCGAAGTGATTAATGTGACCTGCATGGCCACCAAAAAAACTTATGCTTGTATGTTGATGATATCCTTATTTTAGGATCTTCACTGAATTGATAAATAACACTAAGAATTATTTATCTAACTAGTTTGATATGAAAGACCTAGGTGAGACAAACCTAATCCTAGGAATGCAAGTGTCCAAATACAATGAGGGATATACTCTATCCTTAACACATTCAATTGAGAAAATGCTAAGGAAGTTTGAGTATTTTGACAAGAAACCTGCCTTACTCCTTATGATAGTAATGTTGTTCTCAAGAGAATGAAGGATCTCCTATAAAACATAGATATTCACAAATAATTGGGTCCCTTATGTACATAACAAATAGGACCAGACCTGATATTGTATTTGCTATTAGGAGACTAAGCAGATATACTAGTAACCTAAACCAATCACACTGGACTGCTTTGGACAGAGTATTTATATATCTTAAGGAAACTCTAGATTATAAACTTCATTATACTAGACACCCTGATATCATAGAAGGTTACTCCGATGCAAATTAGGTAACTGATTCACATGATGTGAAATCTACTACTGGATATATTTTTACCCTAGCAGGAGCTGCGATCTCCTGGGGATCATGTAAACACTATCATTGCCTGAAGTACTATGGACTCTGAGATGATAGCTTTAGACACTAGTTGTATAGAAGCCGAATGGCTTAGAAATCTTATTATGCATATACCTGTTTCTGTTCATCCTATTCCTACAATTTCTATAAACTGTGATAATAAATCTGTTATAGAACTACTAAAGCATGATTCTGTGAATGCTAAGAAGAACAGGCACCTGCAGCTGCACTTCAAGTCAATAAAGAGCCTATTGGGTAAATATGTGGTTCTTGACTATATAAAGTCAAAAAAGAACCTTGCAGACCACTTGACGAAGGGTCTGTCTGGACATTAATCCTAGAATCATCGAGGGGGATGGGGTTAAGCCCATAGTATAGTCACCAGCAGTAGAAACCCAACCGAGTCTGACTGGAGATCCCAAGAAGCCGGTTCGATGGATAGGAACAAGCTGGACTAGGTGACTATTATGGAACACTGACCTGAGATTAAATTCTCTTTAAAATAAAAGCCCAGGAGGCTGTACATGTGTACATTAATACCCAATCCTTATGGTGACAGTTTTTTTTTGTGATATGGATAGAGTGAGTTTAAACTCTTAATAAGTCCAAGCATGATATACAGGGTTGATTCCTATTACCAATCCTTAAGGACTTACCTATATGAGAGGTCGTAAGGGCCGCGACTATAGGACAGGGCGATCCTAGACAACATCATGAAGTGTAAAAGTGTGCATGGCCAATCAAACGCGCCACCCGATAGACCCAAGTACCTCTAGCATACTATGTGTGCTATTTTCTGAGTCTGGTTCAAGAAGACTGATTCAAGGCGTATCCATCAAGCTCTTCTTCAGACAAAGACAATAGTCACTACGTGAGATTCAAGGCTGTAGTCCATCTCATTTGCATAATATACAACTGTCCAGAAATTTTCTTATCTTTCTCTTATTTTCTTTCCTTTTATTACTTTTGAAACTTGACCTTTTGGGGGGATTGTTGGCTGTGTGCACATTTGTGCACAACAGCAAGAGCAAAAGCTCAAGTTTTCTCTCTTTAGTCCCACATCGGCCAGATGTGTGGACATTTGGTTGTTTATATTGCTTCACATCTTTGTGCTCCATTAATTGAAGTTGTGTGGGAGCCCCATGGGCCACACGCGCGCGCCGCCGCCGCCGCCCGGCCCGGCTCGGTTCGGTTCGGCGCGCGTAACGGGTGCGGGTACGTGCCCACATATACGGCGCCAAATGCCGATTCGATTTTCTCTTCGGGTTCGGAATGAGACCCTAAAATTTTTTGATCTTCTTCATTTATTTCTTTACCGTTGCACCAATTAATTCAGTAACGGTTGCTATTAAATTCCGTCTAGATTCAATGAACCATGTTTTTAACATGTGCTTTTTCTATGCGTTTGTAACGTCCAAATTAATTGGTCATTATTTTTCTGTCCGTTGGTGATTATTCATCGCCTATATATATCGTGGCTTTTCTTCTCTTCCAATACACAGAAAGAAATTCCGTACGAAATCTCTCTAAATTTCTCGTCTCTTTCGAATTGCTACTCCTCCTTTTAGTTGTTGCTCTGGGCAGAGCTAAGTCGGGGTCACTCTCTCTAAGTCGTGTGCGGCAAGGAGATTCCGGTAGAGCGAGAATTTTACCACTAGAGCGTTCGGATACGGTCTGCACATAGACCCGAGCTAACTCTTAGGACAGTGCTACGTGCGCGACTTCCCCGGCGGCGAGTAACAAATTTACATATTTTTATATTTGCAGATTTTAAAGTGAAGAATATTGAAGAATTTCCAACAGTTCCAAGGTGGAAGCAAGCCCTATAGAGGGAATAGTTTGGTCCAAAAGCTTAATTACTTCCCACTGCATAACATTTCACCACCCACCAAACTTTCAGATATTTTGGACACTTTACTTGTTGATATCTCTGGTTATAGAGTGTAACCAATCAAAATGGTAGATTTTGCATATCCCTATACTCAATCTTGTACTTCTTGTTCAGCTATAACCGTAAACAGGAACTTAGGTATCCCCAAAGTAATGATAAGATTATAATTGGATTTTGATAAGAGGATTATGTAATTAATATTAGGATTCTCTCGAGACATAATCTCAGGTTTGGAAATTATCATCTATCTTAAATGCAATTCTGCTATGCTTTGTAGTATTTACAATTATGGTCTTTTCTCTTTTCTGTTTCAACAGTCTAATGGTATTCAAAATGAGGCAAATGAGCTCCTCCGGATCAGAAACTATTTGTATGGGAATTGGCAAAGAAGACAGGACAACCTGTTGAAAAGATACGCATATCTTGCTATATAGTTATGTCTTCTTTCAGCCTGTACGAGTTATTTCAGCTAGGATTTGAGACAGACCTTCTGTATTAGGCTAATATTCGAATTTTCAGTCGGTTTCAGGTAATACATGAAAATTTCCGGACATGAGCTAACGACAAAACAATTATGATTATCTTTCGTTTTGCAACATGTATCTAGTGGATTTCATTGGATGGAAGAATTAATTCATCCTAAGTTTTGGTAATTGAGGTTTTCCTCCACATTCTATTAAATGTTCAGGTACGATGTGAATATAGCATGGCTAAATTTAGCATTGGAGATTGCAAAAGGAAGCTGAAAACTTGTTGCATTTTTGTCTATTGCTTATGTTCTTTGTTCCTTAACTTTTTATTAGTTAGAAACCACTAGCTTAGGAGGTAAGAGATGTTCTGATGATGTCGCTAACTGGTTACTACCTTTGCAGTGTTGTGATGTCTGGTTTCTTGTTGATTTTGAGTCCTACTTTAGCAAGCATGTGTTAAAAAAGAAATGACACCGGTGAAATAAATTCTGGTTCGATGGGAAAATGTGTGTCGAACCCAGAAACCAGTGTTTGCTGAAAACCTAATTAGAAATGGCCGCAGGACTGAAGGATAGAGGATAGCCAAGAAACTAAAAACAGTGGTTTACATATTGTAACATCCAGTTCACAAGTATCGGAAGGTACATTCTTTCTAGAAAAAGATTACAGGGAACTAGCAGTGCATACAAGAATTACAAAGTTGGCACGGATAGAACTTGCTCTGGCAAATTATTCGTGGCTAGATTGGAACGTCTATTTAGGAGAGAGCCGAGCACAATGTGGAGACAAAACAAGGTTTAAATTCAGAATGCTTTTATATACCTATTATATGTAGAAGACGTGAACTATTTTTTTTTCCTCTAGGAATGACATTCACCATCCGATATTCTTAGATAAATCTGGACTCTGTCACTCTGGAGGGCATCAACTAGCATCAATGCCAGAATGCAAGGTCGGCACCCCTGAGCAAGGGCACCGAGTGCACCCACTCTGGACTCCATATTTACTGGTGTCTCAAATTAAGATATAAGTTGTTAGTTATAAAAAATAATTGTGGTGCATTAGTTAACTTCAAATAATTGTGGTGTAGTTGTTAACATATTAGTCTTACACTCTAGAGGTGTTTAGTTCAAATTTTGGTGATAAGAATAATTTTAATTTCCTAATTATTTTTATATTATATATGAGCGGTCCATTTTGAAAGTTCGCCATGGGCCCCTATGAGCGAGGGTCGGCCCTGCCAGAATGGGGTTCTACACCATAATGGGTTTTAGGTGGACTCTATAAGGCATCAACTAGCATCAATGCCAGACTGGGTAAAACCCTCTATGGCATTCGGAATGATAGTAATGTAATTATGGTTTATACCCACCAGAATTGCAAATTGTCTCTATAATTAGGGCTTTGGAAGTAAAAAAAAAAGACACAATTTGTAAGTCTAGGTTTCGGACTAACTATCTGCCACATAAATCCTAAAAAAATTGCCAACTAGGCTTAGACTTTGGTATTATACCTTAAGGGGGCATTTGATTCAAGTTTTGGAGGCATGGGAATGAGTTTTAGAATTCTTACCCTTGTTTGGTATGTCAAGGATTGGGAATTGGAAGGGAGTAAGAGGGACTTTATATTCCTATTGTTGTGGGAATGTAAAACCCAAGGTCCCCCTAGGAAATAGTTTTGCTTTCCAAAGAATGTTGTTTGGACAATAATACCCTCATTTTACTTTCAAATTTCAACTTATATCCCAAACATGTCATAGAAGTATTATAAATTTAATGAAAGTGTATTCATGGAAACCTAAATAAATTAAGGTTCATTTCCCATAATTTGAAACCTAATCTAACTAAACATGGTATGGAAATGTTGAATTCTTTTTCCATGGTAAATGAAATGGAAAGTGAATTCCTAGGAATACAAAACCTTCATCCAAACGTCCCATAAGAGGTAAAGGCTCATATATACTTGTATGTTTGAGCCGAAGTATCAGCTAAACCGTATAGTGCATCTTTTTTCCCCTGAAAATGTTGTTTGGGTTTGACCCACCGTACCCTTACAAGTCATTCAGTCCCTACCTATCGACCAACAAATTCATGGGTTTCATGGCAGAACCCTCTCCTATCTACCAACTTGAAGGCAACTATTGCCTGGTCACCCTGTTGGCATGTATCAACCATCAGTAACAACCCCATGTAGCATAATATGGATACCCGTTAATCCCTAAAAGAACTCTAACTAGCACATTAGTCCTTGTTGGCCTGTATCAACCTTCAGTAACACCCGCATGCTCTACATTTTTTTTATTGAGACTGATTAAGCAAAAATTGGAAACATGGGAACAGAGGATATTTGCATAGCTCTCTAACTATAGGCCATCCAGATGTTCAGAAAGATAACCCGAACATGTCATTCTTCAAAATCAAGCTTTTGCAGCAGGAATCAAAACTAATATAAAGTACTGAAAGCAGTCTATATATCCCTCTGCATGTTTTACCTTCTCTTTGCTAATTAATGCTCAAATATTGTGTCTATAGGAAAGAAAATTCTATACTTATATTGAGATCAAATCCTAATAATATGGTATAGTTATCTTTATGAGCTACAAATATTACTGACAGCTTATGCCAGTTTTGAGAGATATGAGCTCACTTGTAGTTTGTTTCATATATTACTACTTTTTATTCTTAGAAGGGTTAAATTTTCTTCAAGACAACCTTCTTAATTAATTCTTAGATTGGTCACGAATAGCCTCTGCAGTCTACTGAGCATCAGTGCTTTACTAGAATTATCATGGTTTTGGAGCCAACATGATTTTTCGAACGTCAGTGATGATTAGTTTCTAAAGCAGAAGATCACGTGTGACATTCTGTTCAGTCTCCGTGTGCTTAATTAACTATCACACGATAAACTCAGACAGTATACAAATTCTTTCTAGTTTGTTATCATAGTGATAAGAAGATTAGCTTTCCAGTTATCCTGATATACATAATTAACTATCATGGTTGTTTGCTGTTCAGGGTGATGTTGACAGTGCTGTCGGCAGAATCTGTAGTAAGAAGAAGTTGAAACCAGACAAGCACTTAATATGGTTTCTTTTGAGTAGTCCATGAACATATTTAGAGTGAAAATTAACAAATTCCTTTGTTAACTTAATATGGATAAGATCTAATTTAATAGCCTAACTCTAGTATGTATTTGGATCAATTTTGGGAATATGTAAGATGGTGGTAGTACATATTTCTGGGATTGAACTTTAATGATATGGATGAATGATATGCTAATTCAAAATGAATACTTTAAGAGTTTCTTAATTAATATCTTGAATATATATTTGTTATCTGAGACGGATTAAATTCTTTTAAAATCGAGCAGAAATCGAGAAGTATATTGAAAACTTGCTTGACTATTATTTTTTATAACGATTTGGAAAATAAGTTTTATATGTGCATGCATCCTATTTATAAGGCTTTGAAAAATAAGTGTTATATATGCGCTTCCTATTGTAATGCTTCAGGAAAAAAATTATATATACATAACATTCTTTAAAAATATTTATAGCACTGATATTTATAACCTTGGGTGCTCACTCAAAACATTACAAAATTATTTATAACATTTTTTAGTCGTCATAAAATGTTTTTTTTTCTTGTAGTGAATATTGGATCTCAGTTATTCGGCGAGGGGAGTTGGTCTGCTATTTTTTTTATATTTTGGGTGGGACTCGCGTGTATAGGCGCTCAATCTTAATGGTTTAGATGCATTATTGTGCTAATTTAGAGGCTAAGTCGGGTTTTCCTAGATGTTTATAGGGTTTCTTAGTCCCTATAAAGAGAAGGCTAAGGAAAGTATGCTATTCTCGGATTCATAGATATATACATCCACCACCCCTACGAGGAGAATCGTGCTCACTCGTAGGTTCTTGCTCTTCAAGACAAAGGAGGTTCTATTTGGAGTTCCCTCAAGTCCGTTAGGAAGATCATCATCATCGGACAATGGGCATAGTACGTACATAATTCTGGTTAGGATTGAAGATTCTGACAAAATTTTATTTGTTCTCCTTCGCGAGAAGTTGTAGGAGATTGGTTCTTGGGGCAAATGAACCAAAATAAAAATTGTATTAATCTTATTAATTCTTTTTAATAGAGATTGTGTTCTATCCAGATGACAAAGTGCTCTTAGCTCTCGTGTAGCATGTTCTTGGTCAGTTATCTTTTTTGTCGTGTGGATTTCAGTGGTCGACGTTTTCCGTATCTTATAAGTCTCTTTGTGTCAATAACAATATGAAAGCCCCTTGATTCTATTTGAAGTCTATAAACTGAAGAGTTAAAGTTGGAGTTAATAACAAAGATAAAGTCAGAATTACCTCTGGCTTTCAATTAGAGTTGAAGTTTATTGAAAGAAAATTGAGCTGAGCCACAAACCAACTCAAAACTTTAAATTTATTTATTTATTTATTTATTTATTTAATTTTTTTCTTTCAAAGCTTTAATTAGGTAATGCGGCAACTAGCATTGGTCAAATTCGAAGTTTGAATCCCCTGTACCCCCGACTCATCTCCTTCAGCAGTACCAGCCCCTCTCCTTCAGTAATACAGATACTAAAATCGTAGGTATAAACAAATATAGGAGAAAAAGTAAAGAATATAAGAGAGAATCGGATTCATAAAACATTTAGGGGTAGTAATCAATCAGGAACAAAAGATTTTAAAGAATTTTAAAAGTCCATTGAAATCGTTGTTAGTCAAAGTGGATTTCACAAAACTGCTCCCAATTTCAACGTCAGTCAATCCATTTAAACACAATTCCAGAAAATTATTCAATAGTCCATTTACGCTAGATTTAGTTGGATTTGCTTACAAAATCTTGTTTTAAGAATTTTGAGAGATTTTTTTATTGCCTTACTATATACGAGAAAAACCTTTGACAATCACCTCCTGACGACGCAGCGTGATAGCGGAACTAACTTACCTTCGTGCTTGGCAATGGACAAGTCGTTCGGTGATGGCGATAATTGTACAACCGTTGTTTGGTGAGAGCAAAGTGGTACCGCAAAAACTCCGACAGATGGCCTTGTGAGGGGTCCGCACGAAGTTGCTTGAAAACCTCAAGCAAGGGGCTTTCGAATCCACGAAACAGTCGAGTCTATGACCAAGAAAATGAGAGAACAATTCTCAGAACTTAAAGAAAAATTTTATTAACTAAAAGTTGTTCCCCAATTGCATACAAAATGTGCCTATTTATAGTACTTTTATGATAACATAATCTTAATAAAAATAAATTCTAATCCTAATCAAATAAAGATAAAATCTATCCTAATAAAATATAAAGTCAAAATAAGAGTCCTAAAAATATGATTCTTAACAACTCTATAAAAATAAGTTAAAAAAGGAAAGAAAAAAGAAAAGAAATCCTAGAAAATTCATAATTGGAATCCATGCTACATCAAACTCCCCTGCTTCAAGAGAACTCGTCCCTGAGTTCTTCTCAGAATAAAGCTTCGCTAGGAAGAAAATACTCATAAAGATCGGTGATATTGAAGGTTGAAAATATGCATGTCTTCATGCATTCTGTCACGATAGCGAGGAAGTTGCGGATGAATCGTCAGTAGAAGTTGGCGAGCCAATGGAAGCTTTGAAGTTTAGTCATTGTCTTTGGAGTAGACTACTTGTAAATTGCTCGATCATCTTATCATCAACCTTGAGGTCATCGTCGCTAATCATAAATTCCAAGAAGATAAGTTGGTTAGTAAGTAAAGTACACTTCTTAATTCGAAGAATTGAGAACTTTTCTGAGGTACTTCAGATAATCAGCTTGGCTTTTGCTATAAATCATGTTATCGTCAAAGTAGTTTGTTAGTCCCGGGACTTGATCAAAGATGGTAAAACAGATGCAACAGAGATCTACGATGATACAAAACCAAATACCCCGATTACAATATGGAGGAGGAAAATAAAGAAGAGATCTCTCGTTCTTCCTTGCAAACATGTTGCAATTGGGACAGAACGAGGTACAATAATCTAGAGAAAGATGAGAAGAAGAAAAATGCTGGGATGTCAAAAACTGTTGCTCAAAGCAAGATTCGCCCACACGAACTGCTTCCAGAACCAGCAAGTTTGAAGAACTTGTGGAACGCTCGAAGTCACCTCTGTTCTGACTCCTCGGATGGACTTGCAATGGCGGCAGCAGCTCTCTCTCTCTCTTTCTCCTTTTTTGACTTATATTTTCGTAGTACCCACAAAGGAGGCCAGAAAGAGTATATATAGAGAGAGGGTGGAAACCCTAGCCGCCTCTTCAGTTATGGAAAGATTGAATCAAATCCAAAAAGATAGCAACGAGATTAATTCAAATTCCACAAAGATAGCAACAAATTAATTCAAATCCCAGAAAAAGTGGATCTGAATTAATCGCATTGAATCAATCTTTCAATAACTGACGTGTAGTCTACACAGTCAGCGGAACCCTCCATGCGGCAGCAGCAGCCTGGCCGCATGAGCCGTATGGCCTCATGGCCGCATGGACCGCATGGGCTGCATGGCCACATAAGCCGCATGAGCCGCATGGACGCATGAGCCGCATGAGCCGCATGGACCGCATGGACCGCATGAGCCGCATGGACCGCATGAGCCACATGTCGCATAAGACCGCATAGCTGTATGAGCCGCATAAGACCGCATAGCCGCATATGAGCCGTATAAGACCGCATGACGGCTGACGTGCTAAGTGCAAAGTGCGCCAACAAAATGTCACATTACGCCTCATGAGCCCATGAGCCCGAGTCCGAGTCCGAGTCGCTAAGCCCCTTTGGGGCTTAGCTCCAAATAGAATTAATCCAAGAGAATGACAAAAGTATTAATGCTTAATCCTTGGAGCCTTATTCTTACCTCCTAGTAAAATCACCCTATAGTTCCCTCCTTAGGGTCACCACCCCATGTGCAACTCTCAACCACCAACCAGTATATATGTGAGATAACTCATGGTGCATTTCCGATGTGGGACTAAAATTTTACAAGGCATGTTGAGGGCAAGCTCTCTCCATGTAAAGAAAGCACCAACAATCCCCCACATATCACAACATATATGTGTCCAGGGTTGAGCGTTCCCCACAGTAACTGTCCATTTTGCATTAGGATAGATGTCGCTGACGACTTGAATCTTCCCGCATGGATTAAATAACAATGTGATACAAGAATGGACTATGCCTTGAATTCTGCACCACAATTGTAATTCTTTCCACTCACAAAGTGTAGTTATGTGTGCTTCTGGCTACACATTAAAGGTCCTGTGCCAGTCTGGTTTTAGTGTATAATTTTGGGCGTCTACAAGTTTACCCTCAAGAGATGGCCTGATATCTCTTTCCATACACTATAGATGTTCTTTATTAAAGAGATATGGCATGAAGTCTTGCACTTCCTTGCGGTGCTACGCCGCTATGACATGGCCTGAAGCCGAGGCATTACCCCTACCTGGGAACCTCATCGTAGTGTCATACTACTGTAGCATGAGGCTCAGCCTCTTTATAGTGCCAATCTACTCAGCATGAAGCCTAAGGCTTCCTTGCGGTGTTACGCCGCAACGACATGGCTTGCAAGGCCGAGGCTTTACCCCTACCTGGATACCTTATCGTGGTGTCGTGCCACTGTAGCATGGGGCCATTCTCCCCTTTGTAGTGCTGTCTACAACTCTTTAATTACGTCATACAGCATTAGGCTACCTGCCTATTTGCGGTGCTACGCCACTATGACTTGGCTTGCAAAGCCGAGGCATTACCCCAGACCTGGGAACCTCATGGTGGAGTCACCCCACTGTAGCATGGAGTTTCACTCCTTGTAGTGCTACTCTACCATGCTTCCTGTAAAGTACACCAGGCATTCACTCTGCCTGAGAACTCATTAAGGCGTTTAAGCCTTCCTTCCACAGGATCTTTTTTTTTGCAGAAAATACATAGTAGACAATAGTGGTTATGGGTCCGTATCCCTTCCATGTTCCAGAGAACAAGTACCTACTGTTACCTGATAGTTTCCCAGTTAGTGATCCTCCTTTGAACCAAAAGTTAGATGCCTAGTAGATTCTCTTTGAACTAATAGCATAAAACTTTATGGTAGGATTACAAAGACACACTATCAGAATGCCTTCAAGCCTATTTTACAAGCTGTGTCATCGACCAACTGGCGCTTGAGGCCCTTTGTGAACGGATCTGCCAGGTTCTCCTGACTCTGAACATCAACCACGGCAATTATACCTCTTTTGATAAGATCGTGTACTGCCCTGTGCTTCACCGTACAGTCCTCTTCTTCCCGTTGAAGAGGTCATTTGATGCCACCACCGCAGTCGCCTGGTTGTCACAGTATCGGTATCGTCGATATCTGAGCCCCAACCACTGAAAGATCATACATAAGCTCCCGAAGCCATTCTGCTTCATCTGCTGCAGTTTCAAGTGCATAGAATTCAGATTCTATGGAGGAACGAGAGATAGTCTGCTTCTTTGACTTCCACGATATAGCAGCTCCACCCAAGGAAAAGACATATCCACCTGTGGATCTCTCCGCTTTCCACCTCTGAAC